>JAUUDW010012129.1:578-17577 GCA_032361385.1 Panulirus guttatus | reverse complement strand
CTTCTTGCTTAATTTCATGTTATATTCCCTAATTGTTCTATTCCTGCACCGTTCGAAGGTTAATAATAATAATAATAATAATAAAAGATAATACAATAATAATATTAATAATAATAATAAAAGATAATACAATTAATAATAATAATAATAATAATAATAATAATAATAATAATAATCGAACAGACTTTACCTAATTTACTTAATCATGTACCACACAACCGACGGCTCGCCAGACACCTGAACACAATCGTTCGAGATAACGAATAAACCTAAAAGAACCGTCTGGTTTTTCTGGGCTTGAGTTCGGGACAACGAGTCGAGCAGGGAAAAGCCAACGAGGACAGATGACGCCCGACAAAGCGAAGCCCGGTTCCGAACACCAGGCAAAGAGAGAGAGAGAGAGAGAGAGAGAGAGAGAGAGAGAGAGAGAGAGAGTTGCTGTTATGTTTGCTTTATGCTATCAGTGACCTGCGTTATCTAAACGTTTTCGGACTCGAGCAGTTCCTAACCAAATTTATATCACCCTGTGCACCCTCCGAGTTTAAAAAACGTTCACATAACGTCTAAAATATTCTGTAAAGTAACGTTTTACTGCAGAAAAATATGCAGTTCCATGCTAATTGTCGCAGAGAAGCAAAAAACGTTGAGAGCAAAATCGTAGAACCTAAAAGAAAATCTTAAATTTACTTAATTCCAATTAGGATGAACGTAGTTCCCAAACAATGATCAAGTTGACACGTCGAACGACATGCAACCCTGTGAGACGACGGCTTCTGTTGCAGTGAGCTGGGGAGACGTCTGTGGCGAGGAGGAATGCCAACTTGCACCTGCCAGGGGGGGGGTATGTGTCTTGCTCACAGTCGAAGTGGTCTTTCAGGCTTTGTTTTGTTACGTTAACGAGAGTGGAGATACCAGCGTCACAGAGGTTAATTACCGACGCACGGAATGAGGGTTTTTAAGAACACGGAAAGAGACAGATCTAAGTGCTGGTAATTCAAAGTCTTGCTAGTTCAGAATTTCATCAAATCAATTTAGAGATGAATTAGATGTAGTGCTTCGATTGTGTAGAGAGAGGAAATGTTACATTCCCTGTATTTGGTGAACTGGATAATGGCACAAGATGGATTTCTTAGGAATGAGACGAAATTCTCATGTACCTTAACACACACACGACTACTGAAGAATACTGCCTAAGGGGAATTTTGAAATAAGTTATTGGAAAGAAAAGACACCACATAAAACTATAGAAATATAAAATGGAACGAAGAAATAGCGGGACGCGTAAGATGCCTTACTCCTGTGGCTAGATTAAGACACGAATACAAAAGTGGATGGGAATATGGGACAGGCTGTGAAGATGTGTTCCATGGGAGTTCAGTGCAAAACTTCGAGCATTTATTATTAAAAAATAATGTAAGATATAAGTTCAAATAAAGAGATAAAGGTAAATAACGTAATCAAGTTAATAAAAAAGGATAAATGACGTCGCTAAACTCCGGAAATTATGTATACACAGGAAATAGTCGTATGATGCCGCCTCCTTCAAGGATCCCAGTTGAAGCTGGTCATATTGCACTGCAGGCAACTTCCTCGCTTACTGAATCCGAACTGGAATCGAGTCTTCAAGAATGCTGACCTGGACCAGACCGGTAGCCACCCTGTCTGGTTACACAGACCCTGTAATATGACACAGGTTCGCAGCTGCTCTGTCCGTCTTTCCTCTGTCAAAAGACACCTTCGCCGGACAGCCTTTGAGTCGTCCGTTTTATATCTGCAAGCGAGGGAAGTCGAACCCTGGAACTTCGTTTTAATAAGCCAAGAGACCACAGTAATCATGATATGGAGGGTGTTCGAGATACGGCACCTTGGGCATAAAGGTCCGACCTCTGACCTGACCCTTGGAGGTCAGGCAGAGCCTACGTTTTCACGCCAATGAGCCCTACCGCTGTCGTTCTCAAGGGGTCGAGTTCCCGCGCTCAAGGGGATGTACTGTCGCGCACAGAGGTCGCGTCGTGTCGTGCTCGACCGTTCATCATTAGGAACCTTCCTCGCCGTCGCAAATCTTACGTGTAAATGTTTACAAAATTTTTCTGTGGCGTAGCGGACTGTGTTACCGTCCGTGAAGCATCCACGGGAGGGGGTCGAACCCACATGGGTCTGATCAAATCCTGGTCGGGGTACAGTTTTCTCGCAGTTCACCTGGCTGTTCATTCTCCCCTTGTGGTTAGTCGATACACTGGAATACAAAAGATATTAACCAGAATCTCACGAGCAAAATGACCAAAAGTTGGACTCAATAACCGCCCAATGTACGATAAGGAAATCGAAAGACCATCGCTATACTTACGACAAATGCATCGTATCGTTCCCGTCAAACCTGTGGGTGACACCGACCCCCCATATGACATACCTTAGGCAGAGACCAGCCCCTACCCTGTATAACTAGCCCATCCCATTACGACTCTCCATGCCCACAGGCCACACCTACAGTTGAGAGTGTATGTAGTATTTGAATTATCCCAAGACCTACAAAAGGTGTGAAAAAAATTCATTTGAAGGCTATAACTTGAAGTTCACGGCCTTAATGACCGTGGTAGTTGATGACAGGCCTTAAAGACGAACCAGCCAACCAAGCAACCAATCCCGTTCCCCATATACGACTAGCCAATCACGTACCTCAGTAGGTAGGCGTCCAGCTCCTCAGTAGAAGTCATGGAGATTATCTCGCAGCGGACAACCTGCATCACTGCCTCCAACTGCGACCTGGAACGAAACAGTAGTGAACAGAGTGAGGACCTTACCATAAACTGGTGGGGTAAAGAAGAGGACCTTATCATATGGGTGTAGAGGGTGACCTTGTCATACGAGGTGGGGTAGAAGAGAACCTTATCATACACTGGGACCTTCACGTAACATGGTGTTAGTAGAACTGATGCTGTGCATCACTCAAGAAAAATATATAAAAGAGAAACTACAACTGGATGAGCAAGAGAGAGTCCATGCAACGCCACGACTACCTTCCTAGTTGCTGAACTGTGTGTGTATGTGTGTGTGTGTGTGTGTGTTCCCGTTCCTCACACCAGCCAGGGTCATGCACTGGAAATCTACTCCTAAAGCGATTTAAACTTAACGTACAGTAGACTAATGGAGTCCCGAAGGGCCCCGTCTGCTGCACAGTGATATGACCTTTGGCCAAGACGCTCAACAGCACCCTTGGGTATATGCTGGTCTGGTCTATGACCTGACCCCACCCTTAATGGATCAGGTCACTATACCCAAGACTCGTTGATGCCATTATGGTCAATGGTTTTCCGTCAGTGCTTAACGGGTCCGGCCGTCTTGTTTAATGGTCGGACCGCCTCGTTCTAGGGTCGTACAGTGGAGTCTTGAAGACCGTCGTCTTCAAGGGTCGTGCGGTCGTGTTCAAGGGCACCACCGTCGTGCCCACGTGATCCAGACCAGCCACACCGCTTCTCTGAATACGTCTTATCTAACATCCAGTCCTAACCGAACGTGGGGATGCCTAGCTCACAAAATTCTTATCTTCCCTACTCATTTGGCCTTATCGATGTACTCTGCACATACGCCGGGAAAAAATATATATACTGTAAATAACTGAGCAGGTCTAATCATATCGGTTCACTTGTTCATTCCCAATGCCATTATAAGAACTCGTTATATCTGTACTACCATATATATATGGTAGCTACAACCCTGTACCTTTGCGGAAAAGGACCAGAAACTTAATGTTACCACAACAGCAAAAAATTCAGCCAACCTTTCAAATGCGTAAAAAAATAAAACACCATTAACACCATTGCCCCTCCGGACGTTCTACCTGTAAACCAACACAGTTTTACAAACACTTCTGAGTGACTCGGGAACGGCAAAACCACTGTCATATTGTACCAACTGGATGTACAATGTACCCCTGGGGCTGTGCGACACCAACCAAACCGCCTTATCGAACGATGAGCTAAGCAGCACCAGTGGCGGGCACAGTCAATGCCCTGATTACATAAAATACAAAAGAGTTACACAGGTACAGACCACAGGTCCAAGGGAGGTGGCCTGGCCTGAACTATCACCGCATCAGTACAGATAACAACGGCGCCTTACGCTGAAAGCCGTGCACGGACGTGATATTTCGAGCTCCACTCATCAACAGAACCATCAAACATTTTGGCCACTGCTCTTTTCCCTGACGGACGTATTCAGCAATCCCCCTAGGACGCCACCTGCACCACGCTAATGGGGGGTCAGAGACGATTAGGCTACCTCGGACGGGGTAACGCCAGAAACACCCACCGCCCTACCTTTCTTAAGAATTCCTCTATCCCTCACGCCAGAATGTGACTAATTAAACTACACAGTCCTTAGATAAAGACAGTCAATTTGGTGTCTTAAACTGTATATCTCGTCCTTATGCCAGAGCCGTAGACACTGGCTAAATGTCGTACGGGCAGTAACATATACATAAGAGGTGATATGTCGCTTGCCATATCGACCAGTTAAGTTTCAATTCAGTGGCAGAAATGCTACTGTAAGCGATAATTCCGCTAGATTTCACCTTGAAAAAATAGTTAAAGGATGGATTTCAAGCGTGGCTATAAAGCTTAGGAAGGTTCGTTCCTGTTTTGCAAACTTACTCTCGTTTTCGCGAAGTACTCGCAGATCTAGACAAGAAAAAAAAATTATAGTGTCATTAAACTCAATCCCAGTGAATTTTCTGAGAGTCCACACGAGAGGTTGGTAAAGGTTCTCACCCGGTGTTAAGGAGTAATTCTAAATAGGATTTACGAACGGATTTCGATACAGAAACTATAAGGTTAGTATGAATGCACCAGAAGCCCCAGCCTTGGTCACTGTCTCAGACCGAGTCATCTATCATTCATATCAACATCCCAGATAGCGAGATTATCTTAAAAAAAAAAAAAAGAATACGTTGGAGACTCCTCCAATCACTGACAAAAGTCCACATCAATGCCAATCGTTTACGACTGACATTTTACGGTCCACTCCAACATTTACATCGGCTACGCCCGTTGTTGGCAGTATCATATCAATCAACAACTGAGCTTTCTACTCCAACTGACAAGACTTTGAACAACGATTCCTTAAAAATCGCAGCGAATACGTTCCTAACGTATACTACTACAGTGCGTTCAAAAAAAAATCAACTAGCTCTCCGAGTCTGGCACGAGGTGATGCTGTACATAAAAAAAAAGACTAGGCAAAAAAAATAAAGCTGCAAAGTAATGAATGGAATCACTTGGCCCAAGCCTCTGGCAGCTGTACACAAGATTCTCACTGTTACCGCTCCCGAAGGGCATTCATTCAGAAAATCTGTCTCCAGCTGGATAGAATAACTACGAAAAACCTGTTATGATGTCAAATGACAGTTGAACATAATGTTGTCAATCTAAAGGCTTTACTGATATACTTCACTGAGAAAACGATGCCCAAACAGAATGAAGAATAAACTTTCGGAACAAGACTGTTTGAGACCATTTCAAATAGCAAATATACTTAATATAGACCCGATCTTTCCATTATGAACACCAGCTACAGGAAATGCAAATGGAAACAAAACAAGCTGTCTTTATAATGGTGATCATTGGGAATGCACGGCAGCCTCGAGCCAGAATTAGAAATCAATGAAATTTACAAATAATTCACCTCCCACCAACCCAACTAAACGGAAACGATCTCCACAAATTCGAGAAACCTGTGTCAGTTTTACTATTTCTTTTACAGTCTAATCTCTCGAGCACAAGACGACACAAGAGCACTGTACAACTCTTGGGACATGATGACCTGACCTTTCACCTGACCCTTCAGCCACAGGCCGCCCCCAAGGATATCTCAGAAGGGTTAAATCTGGCGTGATACATTTGTACTAGTGTAAACTTATGTGAACTAATTTTAACTTTTAAAAATACATATAATAGTGAATGAATCAATAAGGAAAATATACTATATTTCTCATTCTGTTCACCATATTTCAATATATCTCTCCAGTTTGTTTCGCTACACACTATGGGAAGGGGAACTGCTCCCATGTGCCTCAACCTAAGGAAGCCCCTGTCTTAATAATGGTCTTTTCAAAGGCCAAAACATCATAGGTCGTGCTTAAGGAGACTCCAGTGTTTGGTAATTACACACATGACAAGCCTATGGTAATATAATATGTCAGAAAGACTGGCAGAAGTCTTAGGCAAATCTAGCTCTGTTTCGTTGCTTGACAGAGTCGAAAGCGTTCTGACTTATAAATTCTCCCAGCCTAACTTCCAAACTTGACCCCCTTGCCCTACGCCACAATGGTGGTTCACTTTCCCTCTTCTATAGGTATTACTTTGGCTTTTGCTCCCGAGAGCTGGGTGCTTCTGTGCCCCCACCACTAGCTAGACCATGCAATACTCAGCAAGCTGTTGCGTCACACGATTACTGTGTGGCCATCGGCAACTCAAGGGTGTGCCGTTTTGATAACTACTTCTTTCCCTGTACTCCGAAGCTTTGAAACTCTCTACCTTCCCATGTCTTTCCGCATAACTATGACCTGGCTCATTTCAAAAGACAGGTCTTTCACTTTCTCAAAACTTCCCCTGTCTTTTTTCCCCGTTTCTTAATTCTCTCTATTTTTCAATTAGGCCTGGCCTTGATGTGGACTTTTGTCTGTGACTGGAGCCTTCTACATAACAAAAATATCATTCACGTGCATGAAAAAAACTTTTGATCATATACAAACTCCCTGAATTTTTGTGATTCTAGAGTAGGGAAAGGGACTAACAACAGAAGCTTGAGCATAACGACATATTAACCACAGTATTTTGAAATTTAAATCTCATTAGAAATGCTTGACTCAGACATTTTAGAGGAGAGTGATAATGAATCAAGAGGAAGTAACTTTCATAAAGATGTGGAAAAATGAAGGCAGAAGGAGGGGTATGATATAGCCAACAATGAGGGTGAAGATGACCCTAGTCCTAATGTGAGGTGGGGAGGTGCTTTGTAACATCCGCCATTTGCCTCATGAGCACAGGTGGATGTTGCAAGCTTTACTCCAGCTCAATTTGTAACTGGCAGAAGTAATTTAGGTATAACAAGTGCTTGTTCTGTCACTGAGAATTATGAAGAGTTAGACTATTTCTTACGAGTATTTCGTTAGTGATTTGAGGAATATGATGATGTCTGACATATATCACTAAAAGGGTTTTGTAAAGAAAGAATAGCCAATTCTCCAAGTATCCTCAGTGCAAGTGTCATGTTTCTGCCAACATCACTCAAGGGCAGAGAAGAGTGCAGAAAGAACACTACATGTTTACTGAATGTATCGTGCCTCTGTGCTACATCCATGCATGCTCATACGAGAATAAATTAACAAAAATAGAGCACAGTATGTAAAAATGTAAATATATAAACCTCTACCATGTACTATCACATGAAATCAAGTATTCAACCTGGGTTCGAATCCTGGTGCACATGGAGGTTAACGGTTTACATGTGAATATACGTTTATGTACAGTGCTAGCCAATGAAGTTGGTGCGAGTAGGCCCACACCAATTATAATTACACAAATCACTTCACCCCATTGAAAATAGTGTTCCTGTCTGCCAGTGATGCTGGCACCCTCTAACAAGCAGTGCTAAGTATATAATGTGCCGGCATACCACATGAGTCCACCTCAGTAGCAGTTTAGCTGTAGTTGGAGGCAAGAGTGTTTTGTTGTGCTCCACACTCATGCCCTAGATTTTTGTTGTTTTTCCCTTTTCGTACCACAAACACCAACTATGGTTGGAAACAGTTACCATACAAGAGACAAAGTAGCTTCTACAGTTGCACTTTACAAGGGAAATAAGCCACTTAAAGAAATTTCTAATATTGCCAGTGTGAGCTAGAGATCAGTAAAACAATGTTTAAAGAAATCTAATGATAGCGGCAGCATTGCTACACCAATCCATGTGAAAAGTCCAGGGAAAAGCAGAAAACCTCTCCACATACTCTGAATGTTCTCAAATGTCAAGTGGATACAGTTCCATGCTTGAGTGCAAAAGAATTAAAAGAAAAAACCCTAGACTGATCAGTGATGTGTCGGTAAGGACAATGCAGTGCCACTTACACGAGGACCTTAAGCACTGGTGTTGTAGGCTGTCCCAAATCCTCACAGTCCATAGGCACTAGTAGAAAAGTATATTTTCACAGGAAAAATGTAGTGTGAGATACAATTAAGTTCAGAAGTGCTGTGAAGAGATGAGTCCACTTTTTCTGTGACATGTGGCCATGGCAGGCATTTGCACAGGCAACCAAGTTGTGATCCATTTGATCCCATTTACACTGCAAACACTGTAAAGTTGCCTGCTTCACTTATGGTATGGAGTTGTTTCAGTTATTATGGTGCTGGGGACCTTGTAGCATTGCCAAAAAATGAAACTATCAACAGACATAGTTACCTCGAGCAACTGAGAGACCATCTTCCAGATTTGTTCAAAATATGCAAAGCCTAAGTGTTCATGCAGGATTGGGCCCCCTACTACACTGTTAAACTAGTCATTGACTGGATTAGAGATGGCACAGTGGACTTTTTCAGAGACTAGCCCAGGAATTTACCAGAATTGAATCCAACAGAAAACTTGTGGGCATTTATGAAAATGAAATTACATAACAGGGATACTTTGTCACTACCTAAGCTGGAGGTGGCCATTTGTAAAATTTGGGCAAAATGGACCGTAAATGGCTTCAGATCCTTGCTGATTCAGTTCCTGGTCATTTAAGGTGTGTATAAAGAGGAAAGGAAAACAACTAGAGAACTATCTGGTGGTGCATGCACAATTTTCATGGTTTTATTTCATGGTTTTCCTTGATTGCTATGCCTCAGCCCCTTCGCACCAGCTTCATTTGCAGGCACTATATGTTAAGCTCTGAAACATCAGTCATCTCCAATGGATGAAACAGTATTATTGTGTAGTGAAACTGCATATACAAAATAAGTGTAAGGAAACTATAACACTGGTGTTATAAAGAAAGTGCATAAATATTACATCATATGGCATGGGATGCATGATATGTTTGGCAGAGTTGGCTGTGATGACTGCCTTGCCTCACCTGAGAAAGTCTTCATCAGTGAGGTTCATTACTTACATAAATACAGATCTACCATATTGTCTTAAAATTTATGTGTCAGAAAAAATTAATCTCTCATATAGCATGGAAAATAAAACAATTTTTTTTTATTTTCTGAAAAGTTCTGCAGTGGGAAAATACATAATATATGGGGTTGCCACAGTCACTGGGTTAAGACAAATTAACTGGAGGTTAGGAGATGTGTATGTGACCATTTATCCATGATTTCATGTATCAAGTTGTGCAGAAACTTTAGTTCACATGCACATAATCTGAACATTATTCGCTCCTGGCTAGAAGAACAAAAACACTTAAAAATATTCTTTATTTTACTAAACAAACCTTGCATTGACTAGAATTACTAGAGAGAGAAAGAGAATGAAGAAAGGGTCTCTCTCCTGGAAGTAGATATCCCATAATGCCATGGTTGCATCTAGACTGCATACTGATGCAAACAAACTCCTCATCTGAAAAAAGAATCAGAAATAAAACACTTTGAAAATTCAAGTAAAATACACTAAGATCAGTGTACCATAAAATGTAATAACAAAGAATAACATTTCAATATTTACACGAGCTGTATGGAAAATTACAAAATTTATACATGTTCAACAATGTAGTTCATTATGCAAACTATTTTATCTACAAGTACTGTAATTTCAGAAACTAAATAGTACATATTACCCATGATGTGGCATAAAGATCAGGGGTAATTTTACGAGAATCTAGAAAAGTTGACAACTCAGGATCATGATACAGGAGAAGCAGCCGGAGCAAATGGTATACAGGTCCACCAACACCAGACTCCCTGGACATGAGAAAGAGGATATATATCAAAATGCCTTCATGGTTTCTCAGTCTATTTTCTACACTTCAATCATTTCACAAAATAACCTTGAGAACTTAGTGATCAACTGTCTGGAACCCTCAGCTGTATGGAAATTTTATGCCACTTCTGAAGTCTCATATGTCACTTTTGACAACCTTTTGAACAGCTACATCTTCTAGCATATCCTGCAATTTTTGTATTTTGGAAGTAGAAATAAACCATACTATATTACTACTGTTTTTTTCTTTATCATTCTATATATTTTTTGTATACTTTGTATATCTATACTGAACTGTACACACTCCACAACTCCAACATAGATATCTTGTATTCATCAGCTCTTCATCAAACCCATTAACATGGCAAAGGCTCAGTCCCAAGCATGCTGCACTCTCTAGGTTATACAGGTTGAGTATCCCTTATCCAAAATGCCTGGGACCAAATGTGTTTCTGATTTTGGATTTTTTCTGGTTTTGGAACATTTGCATACACATAATGAGATATCACGATGGTATGGAAACAAATGGGTTAGAGCTGAGGCATATCTCAATGTTTCGATCGTTCAACTGTCTTTCTCAAGAGATACTGATTCAAGCATTAGGCAGGACTATGTTTCCCAGCAAGTGATGTTCACCCTGTCAGATGCCTTAACGTGTAACTCTCTAATTGGACCACTTGTCCACTTGTTTACAGAGATTTCTGCTGCCTCATGTGACCAGCAGATGAACCCAGACCTTGAGGTAACGTTGTCTTTGGTAATGATGTAAGCCGCTTACATAGCTACCAAATACAACATAAACACCTGGTCTGGGTTCATCTGCTGGTCACGTCAGGCAGCGGAGATCGCTGTGAACAAGTGAAGGCAGTAGTTCAAGCAACCCAATTACAGAGCAACACACCAAGGCATCTGACCAGGTGACCATCACTTGCTGAGAACATGGTCCTGCCGAATGCTGGAATCAGTATCTCCCAAGGAAGACATTGAACGGTCGAAACATTGAGGTATGTCTAAGCTCTAAACCGTTTGTTTCCATACCATCCTGTTTTCCACATTTGTCATGGTGGACAATAGAAACGTAATGAGATATCTTGGGGATGGGACCCAAGTCTAAACACAAAATCTATTCATGTTTCATATATACCTTATACACATAGCCTGAAGGTAACTTATACAATGTTTTTGATAATTTTGTACATGAAACAAAGTTTGTGTAACAGTGAACCATCAGAAAGCTAAGGTGTCACAACCTCAGCTGCCTATGTGGACAATCTGTGGCTGGCATCACCCTCATTCCTGACTCTGAATTTATATGCTACTGAGAAGCAGTTATATTCTTACACTTATTCACACATAAGTATCTTAACAGTACAAAAAATATGAAATACCACTAATACAATGAAAAAATAATGTGTTTAGGTGTGGCATTTTCTACTTGTAACGTCATGTCGCTGCTTAAAAACTTTCAGATTTGGGAGCATTTCAGATTTCAGATTTACAAGTAGAGACGCTCAACCTGTAGTATATTTCAACATTCTATTCATATCATACAAGCAAGTTCCATTAACAAAGCAATACAAGATTACTATATATGTCTTACATTCCTTCAGCTTGCTATGCAATGTACTTGGTGGCAGATAACAATGCTACAGTTAATCAAGCAAGATGTGCTGTAGGCACTATGCACTAGCTGAACCAAATGACAAAATATCATCATACAGTGTCCAAGAAACACCTTGTCCGCTCCTGATATATTTTCAAAAGTGATGTCACACTTACATTTAAGTACTCTGTATTCTTTCCTTTGGCCTTGATTATCATCTGCAGATGTCTGGGATGTCTGGGTATGGAATTGGTAAGGTTCCTTAAGTATTTATGTTCATCTTTTTTGGGTCCACAGGGTTTTGATCTGAATGAAGCAAGGCACTGATAAGGTGTTGCAGGAAACAAACTTGACTTTTATCTGGTTCCAGCAATTCCTGATTGGGTTAAGGAATGGGGAGTTCCCAGGCCACTCCAGCAGTTGAATATTTTTCTCAGATAACAAATTCATCACTTTCTAGTCTTATGGCAAGGGGCATTATCCTGCATAGTAATCACACCTACGAACCTCATAAAAAGGAAGCAGATGGTTCTCTAGCACCTTGATGTACTACTCTTCATTCATTGTTGAGTTTTTAAGAAAGAAGCACAGCCTTCCCCTACTCACTGCACCAGTAAAGCAACCTACGATCATCTCATTATCTGGGTGATTCATCGTCTTCATAGTGAAACAAGTCATCCCAACTGGCGTCCTCCTGCCTCCTCACCCTCATCTACCTCACCCTACTGTTGCTTACTCCATTTCTTGTATTTCTTTGCAAATGCGAGTTGTTTGCATTTCATATCCTCCATAAGCAGGGATTTGGCAGCTGGCATGCAGGTTATGTAAAGGTCCATTTGCTAGTGATGCTGACTGGTTCTTTGAGAGATCTTTCCAAGAAGTTTTGGATGGCTTTTCTTGAGTTCAGCAGCTGAAATAAAAGGTTGTTTTAATACATCTCGTCTTATGACACTGTAGTGACCCAAGGTCACCTTAATGATGTCGCCAATAACTGGGTGGCAGCCTGAGACCTCATCTGACCTAATAATCCTTGGAAAAATGTGTTTGGTGGCCCATCCTACACATCTGGACCTGCAGTATTAATCCCTGACACTCACACTTGATGTCGGCGGTAGCAGATCAAAAGCTGCTACCGTAATTCTAAATGAACTGACCCTTTCCATAAGCACTGCTCTTGTGGACTTGAGCTAAAGTCCACCAGCATGGAGAAGGTAGAAGCTTGCGACATTCTGCTTTAATGTCTCTAATTCCCTTTGGGAATAGCTACCCCTCACAGACCTGACCTTATCGCCTCTTACCACTAAACAAAATGTGTACCAATCCGGTACCTTAAGTTTTGGCGATGTGACGCCAGACACAAGCTGCCCTTGTGGCGTCTCCAACGGTAAATGTCCTAAAGTGACTCCTGACATTTCATCTTCCTGACAGGATTCATTGTGGTGCCTCATCTCCAATGTCCACCTTTGGCAGGAATCACATGGGACATCGCCTCTGCCCATCATGAATAGCAGCTGTAACAACAAGGGACTTACGGCCATGCCCGCGGCACTCCTGCATCCCTAGTGCCTCTCCAGGAGCCTCCTGCATCTCAAACACTATTCGGCAGTCGCCACACACTCCAGGAGCCTCCTGCTTCCTTATCGCAAATCGGCAGCAGCCGCAAACACCAGGAGCAGCGATACAAGCCACACCCATCTCCTACAGAAGCTCCATGTTGATTCGGCAGCCACACACTTCTCACACGTGCTCCTGCTTCACTTGACACCTACCATCACCAGCATCACAGGACCCCTGCCAGGCTTGTCTCCTATTACTCAAACTACCTTATTTTACCTCTTTTTCACCATTATCCTGCACCCCTAGTTGCCTATTGCCTTCTGTTACCTCACCTTGTATGTTCCTATCCAATAAAGCTTTGTTGTTGATGTTTAACGTGTTTCCATGCCCCTCTCTCTGTTTCACCACTCCAATAAAACCAACCATAACACCCGCTAAAACATTATCTGTAAACCTTGAATTCTTTCTTGGGTGACCAAGGAAAGGTTTTGGTGGTGGTATGACACTGTCAGGGAGGCCGGGAGTGCCAGTAAGCAACCACTTGATCGTGCATTCTAAGTGCCCAGTGCACCTAAAAACCTCAGGTGTATCCATATTCACCTGTTTCCCGGTGCGAATGTGGGCTTTCTCCTCTTTTGAAAGGTAAAAGCCAATGATCTTGAAGAACAGTTGGAAGAAATACAGAGCCCAGAAGCTAAATTCCTATAATGAAGAAGCAACCAGGAGGTGAGGTGGAAGGGAAGATCACCCTTCCTTAAAGATAGCCTAAGGCACACTGAGGCAGGTTGCTGGTGCTCACCAGATGTATGATAATTTCACCCTGAAAGTATCATATGCTTGTTCCAACAATAAACCTTAGCAGTGCATTGTCTGAAAATATATGGAGGCGGAAAAGGTTTTTTTGACAACACTATAGGTACTTGTAGGTACGTGCTCATTAACCCCCCTCTCTCTCTCACTCCCAATGCGCTGAGTAGTAAACTTGTACTTAAGAGATAAACCCATCTCTCTTTCTTTCTCTTGTGCTGACGATGGAAAAATGAAATCACAGAAGAACAATGAATCAATGACTGAGTAATAAAGATCATGGAAAAAGAAAAAAAAAGTTCTTCTCATATAATGTATGACAAAATCAATGAAGAAAAAAAAGAGATTGGATCTCCTAAAACAGGAGAAAAATAGGAAAATGATATGAAGAATATATCCAAGGTACTTGACGACTAATACAAATCAGCATTCAGCACATAGAATGAAGCTTACACAGAGGAAAAGCAAAAGACCAACTTCAAGAAAACTCTGCATGAGGACAGGATGGTATTCCACTTATCTTCACTGACCTTTTCAGTGCTATGATTCTCAACTTAGGCAAGAGTAATAGGATATTACTGTCCTTAATCTATACACTTATCTCCTATAGTTTTGAATGCATTATAAAATCTACTGGGCAGCCATAAATGGCAAAACAAACAACGGATGGGTAATTGGAACAACTTGGAGGGTTCTTTCATCCTCTAATAAGCAACGTGTATAGCTTTTCCCCACCCACCATTTGATGCACTTCATCCTTGCCTGTCCAGTCTACCCATCTTTCAGTGATGGCAGATCATAGTACATACAGAAAAAATATACTGCCTACGCCTCTAATGTCTGTTCCTTCCGGGAACTCCCATCAAGGGGATGGCCATGTCAAAAGAGTGTTCACTTATCCCTGCCCTTTCATGCCTCCCTCACATACACCATTCAACACATTCTTCACCTGTTTTTCTCCCTCTGTATTTTTTCACTCTATTTCCCCATGTCACAGGTGATCTTACACCAACCCATTCAATCATACTATCATACATTCTCCTTGTTAGCCCCGTCTTACATTCTTTCTATAAACCTCAAAGTATTATGTTTTACTCACTCCAACACTCCACAATCCATTCCCTTTGCATTCCCTGCCATAGCAAATATCTCATACAGAACCTTATTACTTTCTTCACTTCATCTATTCATACCCCATGCTCTTCTCATGTAACTCATTTCCACAGCCTGAATTCTTGACCCCTGCAATGCATGAATATACAAACATAGAGGAGGTAGAAAGCAGTCAGTTTTCTCCTAGTGGATTCAACATAATCCTTCAAGTCCAACAAGCCCAAAAACACCCTTGTTTTTTAATATAAGACTGAATGATAGTTTACTCTGAAAAGCTTATAATCTAAGTCACATGAATGCTCACTTCATGACACTTTGATCTTCATAAGTTCAACTGAAAAAAAAAAGGTGCTTTTCTATCCATATCCAAACAAAACTATGTTGAACTGCTGAACCTTTTCCAACTGTCTGTCACCTATATATGCATTATATACATGGAAGGCTCTACAGTGCACTCTTCTCCACTATCAATCTGAAATCTAACGTAGCACTTAGTTCCAATTTTCAAAGTAACTGTTTGCTCCAGTTTAAGAACACATCATCCTCTCAATACAGACTTATAATTCTCAGTCTTCTATATGTCAGTCACTGCATTAACTCCATGTGTCCCAGAATGTGAACTTGACTTCTTAAACTTTAGTACTTTATTTTGAAGAGGTTTCCCCCTTTGCACCTTATACACACGTTACCCTGAGCTGGACAAAACTCCCTCTGCTTCTCATGATCCCTTCTAAAATATCATCTGTCAGAGATCTACCCAAACTGCAGATTTTTGACAACCTTCTCCACTTACTTGACTGTATTTTTTTGGCTGCTCTTCTTTATGCACTGACAAGTGTACAATGCTGTCCATTTTTTCTCCTGCTTCCCTCTGTTGTGTATTTGTTAGCTCACTGGCTCTACATTTCTATTGGGTACATTCAAATGAAGTACTTTTTTGCGATGCAAAGACTCACAATTCTTGTTGTCACATGCCAAACATAATGTAATGTTCTCAAAATCACACTTGCGAGCAAGTCATCAAAGCGCAGTAACATCCTGCCAATAAGATTCACAAAGTGTCTGTCCACACAGATTGAAACTGTACCTCTCAAATGTAGTATTCTGCAGTGGCTGGTAATAATCCTCAAAAGCCTTGAGCACCTTCTTGAATCTCTCTGCACTGCAGTAAGCATGAAAGCCTTGAATACCTTATGTGCCTTGACCCCTATCACATTCAGTAATGCTGATACTTGTATTTCTGCATTCTTGTTATTCAGCTCTGTTCCCATTACTTAACATTTCCACTGGCTCCTCACTTCCTTACACAACTTAGCTGCATTTCTATTGTGGATCTTGTACCAAGCTGGAGACTGTAAATCAAGTAGTGCCAACACAGGAAGTTTTCTCAGTCTAGCAATAGGGGATCACTACACACTACCATCATGTGATAACAAGTCCAGTAAAGAGTAGATATAAAATTCAACAACTCTGTATTTCTGTGCTGATGGGGATATTACTATAATCAGAAAGAGAGAGAGAGAGAGAGAGAGATTGTGCATAAGCCAGTGGGTGAACTGCAACTGACTCTGGGCGGACTGACCAGCTTCCACATAGACAACTTCAATCTCGGAACACTCAAACAACCCACCACAGATATTTATCTTAACCATTCATAATAATGTCTGATGGAAATATTCTATACAGTGTACAACATGTAGCAATACTAGCTCCTTGCTGTTCATAATAACAACATCAGATATCAAGAGTAAAGTAAAGTATTAAAGTATTGTCAGGTGCTCTGTATACGACTCTAGAGTCAGTAAAAGACAGAATCAGAAGACACGATGAGCAAGAAAAATAAAAAGACTAAATATAATCTACACATTGGCAGAAGAAATCCTAATGAACATTAATGAAGATGAATCTGAACATGCAAAACATGTAAAAATTAACAGAATCAAAAGGAAATGAGATCAAAAGTGAAGCAAA
>JAUUDW010012128.1:0-25772 GCA_032361385.1 Panulirus guttatus | reverse complement strand
TGCAGTATAACATGCCACAATATAATGTTTAAATGTATACTATTCTGTGTCTTCATATAAAGTAGGTCCCCCTTAAACAGAAGAGGACACTAAGACTTTTTGGAAATCTGTTGAACTACCATTAGCAATTAATTTTTATATGTAGATATCTAAATTAGAATAACAGATGATACCACATACATGTTGAGTTATACTGACAATCATTTTAAAAATGATCTTGCTTGAACTTGACACTGATGTATGGAGGTCACAACCTGTGGGCCTGTATGACTGTAATACTGGTGTTGATCTGTGTATGAAAATATTAAATGCTGTTTATGATGCTGCTGCAACCCCTTCAACATTATTGCAATGATCTGTTTTTCTTTAATATAGAACCTTTGTCATGTCATGTCTAATTGTTATTAGTAACTTAAGTTGAGATAAAAGGGAGAGGGAGAGATAAGGTTGTGCTATAGAAAATAGGATCTCTAATACAGTGTCTAACTATTTATTTGTTAAGGAAGAGGATTCGATTCCTTTAGATAGAAAAGGAATTTGTTTATCCTGTGCATCTAGTTCAGCTAAGCCAAAGAAATAAATTATATGCTTCAACAAGCTCTCTCGTTGATTTGTACTTGAAATGGCTTTTTTAATAAAGTACTACGATCTAGGATTTTCAGCAGTAAAGCTAACACACTAATGATTTCTGTAACTCTTTCACTTGGCATACATGAAAGTTATTACTGATAAACAGTTTCTTCAAAACTTGTACATGATGTGAGACAGATATGAAAATCTACATCACTTCAAGTTTTCTACTTGAGCAGCTGAGCATGAAAACTTGTAATTCAGACATTATACATAGACAGTTCAAGTCATTCAAATGATGTTAAAATTTGGAGTTAGGAGCTGTAATGTGTTCATCTACCATTGAGATACTTACTGTTTCTGTATGTATAGTCACTGACAGAAGTCTGTTCTCCATCCCTCATGATAATATCTACCAACAAAATGTCTGTGAAAAAATAAAACCTAGAATAGTTGGTATATCTGTTAAATAGCTTCCTTATAGGCAGTAGTAAATGTCTAGGCCAAGTTCCACCTTATGTGCAGCAAGCCTTGGTTCAGAATATCCTACCATTCTCTTGAATTTGGAAATGTTTCAATCTGAATCATTGCATAACCAATTGTTTGGCCAAACAGTAACTTTTATCACCAGATATACCAACTGCTCTAAAACTATCAGACACATACATATCATTTATTTCAACTTTTCTCATTAATATAGAGATGAAAAAGGTTATCAGACTTATATCACTGACTACAATGTGCTTTCAGAATGAAATTAAATAAAATCAAAAGGTGTACAATGGTCTCCAGATATCAGTACAGAGATGCATATTCTAACTTTTTTTTAAAGATGTCCTTGGTCAAGCATATTTATAATTCAAAAATCAGTTTTCTTAAACAAAATTATATTAATCATAAAGTTCATACATGTAATATTACTAGAGTTTTGCTATAATCTCATTAATATTACATAAAAATTTACATGTTTTACAGGAAATTCTCCTATCACTTGGCAGTAAGTAATGTTTATATTTCTACTAAGCTGTCAGTCTGGAAGTGGTGATTTTTACACTGTAATGCGCAGCATCTGTGTGAGGTCTGTTTGTTTAATCACTGGCCCCATTATTTACCTCAAATGATGTCCTTCAAAAACTTTCATAATAAAGTATCCTACTGATATCTGTGATCTTGAGTCCACCACTAGAATCACAGAATGTATGCATTAGTGTTACAGATAAATGTCTCAAGCACCCTAACTCACAATTATTAAATGGGATTTTGTCAGGTAGAGAGAACAAGAGGTAGAAAATTTATTTATTTTTTAGTTTCATATCCTTGTAGATACAGCCATCATAAAATTTATTGTTCAGACAACAAGGTTTTTGCATAGCCTTTATTAAAAAATATCAGAATAATAAAGAGGACCAGATGATCATAATTACCTTGAATGTTGTTGTCACAATTAGTCAAAACATTGTAATGTACGCAAAAGATTTGTAATTTCTTTCATGCTATTATCTTTTGACACATTCACACTACAGACCACTTTTTGATCTGCCACACATTTCCAAACCTCATTATATTCCTTAAAAACTGCTTTTCTCATTTTGTTTTATTCTCTTCTTAGCTACAGTATTCTTTTTTAATGCTACTTAACTTTTCCTCCATATCTTGAACACTTACTGAAGCAACCTGCCTTCTTTTCAGCAAGTCTTATTCATTGGTGACTGCTCTGATAGCAAAACCTATGTGCAGAAATCTTCACTGTATTCCGAGCATTGCTGCTCTGGAATAATTGACTCATGATGTTAAGTAACAAATAATTTTGTTTTTTATTTGGAAACAGGTAGTAGTTGGTGGACAGCCAACGAACAGGGAGGTATGTTACCAGTCCTACCTGCATGAGTATCAGGAGGGTTAAAGATGGCTGCTTAGTGAGCCAGCACTTCAGTGGTAGTCAAGTTTCACTCCACAGACCCAGGTACCTGTCTTTCCTTTGGACCTCACCCATACATGGACTACTGGTATTCTGTCCACAAACATACAACCTTTCTTTGTTACACATATCTCTTGACAACACTTATCTCAAACAGCTCATTCTTTGTAACTCTAGATTTTCCTATGTTGAGCAATATGTACTAACCCTGCCTTTTGGCAAAATGGTGGGAGCAATAGACAGTAGTAGTATGTAGGAATATTTAGGCTGGAGCACTAGATAGAAGTAGTACTTAGGAACATTAGGCAGGAGGACTAGGTAATAGCAGTCAGTTGGAACATTATATAGGAGCCTCTGCAAACACTGTACTTGAGTTGCCCTCTACCAGTGGTCTGTAAAGGGTGAGGCACTAACTGTGAGGAGAAATTTTCGTGCACTATCACCTCAACTACCACCCAGGCTTGGAAGATGGCCTTGAAACTAGATGTGTAAATTTACATCTAGAGAAGTTGTCTAGCTCATATAAATATCTCTCAAGAGGTGTTATGGGGCTAAGGAAGATTTTCCAATAAGTATGAGACAGAAGCAGATGCAAGGGTCACAAAACAAGGAGCTGGTCTACAACATGCTTCAGATGGGAAGGTGTGTAAAGTGAATCAATTGCTATTTGCAAATGATACAGCTCTAGTGGTAGACTCAACAGGGTCTACAACTTTGTCAGGATCCCTATACTTTCAAACATCTTTGCCTTAACAGACACTTACCTCTCCTCAGCACCCAAGACGTTAGCACCCTCTCCTACCCTATAACTTCAACCTCCATAGTTCCATGTACTGCCAAGATTACTTTCAGGTTATCTAAAGCATTCCATTATCTCCACGTCCCCTGTATTCAGGCTTACTTTCAAACCATCCAGCAAACATAAATTTGAGAAGTTGTATGATAGCAGGGAATGTTAAAAGAAAAAATAGGGCCCATGCATGTAAACCTCTCTCCCCATAAAGGAAAATTTGGTAAATAAATAAGAGGCTTTGTTTTACAATGTTAGTTCCTGACTGGGTGTACCAGGTGCAGCCAGCTTCTGGATAGCTCAAAGGTTGCTTGTTTTATGGAAAGGCTGCTACCTAGTTATTTCAGTCTCTTGCCTGATAGGTCAAAATACTGAGGTCCTACAATCCACATATAAAAGGCATAAAATGATCAATGATAACATAAATTCATTACTGAGTGGTAATGTGGAGGTTTGTGGTAAAATCACAATAGGAGCATCAGCAAACATGATAATTTGCATTAAGTAAACAAAGGTTTGCATTTTCCAGGCACTTTAGGGTGTATGGCAGCATTAGCAAGACATTATAAAATCTAGAAATACTATATTACTGTTAATGAAATCATACCATAACCATTACTTTACATATTTTATTATATTCTCATGAACTGTTTCAAATCACATAACAGTCCATGTCTGTATCTATAGTACAACTTAATGAGAAATGTGGTACAGGAAAAAAATGTCAATTTCGCAGAGATTTTTCTAAATCAGTGTGCATTACAATAAGGCAGGTAAATGTTAAAAAATAATATGAAAACATCAAACTGAACCATCAGGTACTTCCAGACCATCAGTAGCTTACTTCAGTATACGATATATAAAAATAAGATACCAAGCTACAGTATACATTATCCTCTTGAATACAAAAAATGGTTTTATTGCTTTCTTATATCACTGAAACTGATGTAAATCACTTGCAATTTTTCTTATTCTAAAATTTTGTCACAAAGCTCAGAATGTAAGAGTTGGCATTGATGAGTTTATTCTTCTTGAGCACTCTAAATGAAGCTTTACAAGAATGCCTCTTTGATTTATATCACCAAAGGCACTTCAAAACTCTTCACCACCACCACAACCATAAATCTTACATGCTCACAACTGATACGCTCATCAATGGTATTCCATGACCTGATCTATATTTCTGAAGAAGGTTGACACAGAAGTCCTCTTCCAGATTACATCATCTTGGCATGTTGAAGATAGGTTAAAAAAATAAACAGCTTAATATTCATATTGATCAGTAAAAGTCCCCCACTATAATCACATTATCATCATCATCAGAAATGTATGCCAACTGCCACAATATAACTGTGTTGCTACATGTAAAACCATTTTCAACTGTGTTGCTACATGTACAATCATTTTCAAGTTTCAAATGCCAATCACATGTCTATGATAATTTTATAACCAGAAAGCCCATCAGCAACACTTTAAACACCTTCTAAAGAATGCTTACACTAAAAAGTAATAAGTGGAAATGTTTACAGATTGTTGTCTCTGCAATTATATGCAAAACAAAAGATGGAAAACAGAAAGCGAAAAACAAAACACAAGACATTAAAAAGCGAGTAAAAAAGATGGAAAAAAGAAATATGCAATGCTGTGGACCTGAAAATGAGTGGAAGACCACACTATATGATGCTGCAAAATGAGTATTCAAAAGCATGAATTATCACTGGGAGAATACAAATTAAATCTGCTTTATTTTCGTTACAAGACAACTCAGTTCTCTTACAAAATATATATAAACTAGTCACTACTGGACATCCTGATTAGAATGTTCTTATACTCATTTCCTGTTATACTTTGTGACATCACGTGACAGCAAAACTGTCAAACACAGTATACAGTAGCATCTATAAGACACAGTTCATCATACTTTAATTTCCTTATGACTCTTACAACAACATTATACTGTATTTGGTGCCCTCATATAAGGCTTGTGAGCAATATCAGCTGCCAATACACCAGACAGGAAAATCACACTTAAATATTCATGTTGTATGAAAACCCAGTGCATTAAAAACTGTTGTGCATACTTATCAATCACTATCCATAATACTAAATTCAATATTACAAGAAAATAGCAACAATGATTTCAAATATGGATGGCATACAATATATATACAAACAAACAGTACAAATAATCTTCTTTAATTTTTGTTACATTCACTAGAATATGACAGTTAACCTTTTACACGTCCCCAGTTGAGGAGAGAATTTGGAATTGATATCACAGTGCTTGTCATGCACCATTTACTTCACTGAGAATGCTCCAGCTTAGAACCTTCAACCTCCATGAAAAATACAATTTCCAATACATGAATCTCAACATAAAACAAAGGTCATCCACACAATAATAATTATGAAGGTTCATCCATAACAATCACAAAATTTTTTCCAAATATCCTGTTTGTCCTGTTTAACTATTTCTCACAAACTCAGGTGCCACCCTTATGACACAGGTGTTGGTGTGCATGGGGCCTTGACTAAGTGACAACCCTGAGTATACCAAAGCAGACAGGCACTGCCAATTTTGCCTTGGAATGGAAAGGGTCTCCTGATTTGGGGAATTAGAGCACAAAATCTGTGTCAGAGATTACAAATTAATCTAAACACAGTACCTGGCAAAAACCCAGAGTGAGCATTTGAACATTAAGATATTAAACTTTCAGACACAGCCTAAAATCACAATTACATATTAGTCCAAGCCTAAAATATGTACTGAAATAACTGCAGCCACAAACATATTCAACATCAATTACTTGTACTCTTAATTCTGATATATAAAACCCCTGCAGTATCTTCTTCCTGAAATTTTGCAATGAGAATCAAGTTAATTTTCTACCAATTAACTTTTCTGACAAACTCGCACAACAAAATGAAAATGAAGGTGGGACACAGTTACATCCAGTGAAGTTATGACTCATCTCATAGGGAGAAATAATCAAGAATCTATGTGAGAAGGACTAAGGGAATGACTCAGCCTATCACAAAAACACCACAGTAGGATAGTTTACATGAGAAAGACAGACAACAGGAGGCCTGATTGGCCCACGACTGGGTTGTCTGATAAAAAAAACTACATACTGGTCAATGTTAAAACTGCCTTAAGTACATGGATAAGGATACATTAAAGAACAAAAAAATTATATATTAAACATTCACCATCAGTTTGGTCCCCTCCACTTGATGAGAAATTTATATCTGTTTTAGAAAGTAGAACTGTTGTTACAAAGACAGCGTCTGAGGCAAGGGAGCTGAGCATGAAGAAAGGATTGCAGCAATAACTTTGTCCAAGGTGAAAGACATAAGGAAGGGACAATGAAAATGTACTCTCATACAACTTTATAATCTCTAAAGCAATTCAATTCTCTCTATTGATCATAGGAAGTGCAGACAAATCACTGATGCAAGGTGACGGGGATGTACTACTGGTCAAAGTGATCAGATTTAAAGTGACAAAGTGAATGATCCATTTCCCATCAAATTAAGAGTTCAAAATCTTACAATAGTAAAACCTCAACATGAGATATCATTTCAGATGATTTAAAGAAAAATTCACTTTAAATGCATTCTCTGTCAGGATACTAAAAGCATGAAGCAACGAAATCTGGAACCTGCCAAGGAACAACCAAGCAGAAGCAAATGGTTCATTCTGAAATGACCCATCAAGAAAACAAATTACAGAAAATTGCCAATGTTAAGCCCTCTGAAAGTGATTCAGACTTTATTATGGAAAATACTACTGCAGGTATTGCAGCTTGTTGTGCCTAAGAAAAGATGTTGACTCTGTTGTTGTATCAGCCTCAATCATGGATCAGACAGTTCCAATATTTTGCATACAGCAGATGATATTGTAAATGATTCATTTGTTTTATTGACTGAAAATTATTTCAGCTCTGATCATAATGAAAGCTAAGAACCTCTCTCAGTTGCAACACAGGAGTCAACAGAGGACCCCACCCCTAACCAGTCATTACCTACTCCCTCAAATACACCAAAGCTACCAACTCTAAAGGAGTATAGTTTGAGGATGTTAGAGAGAGAAGCTTCTACTAAGGCTTGGCAATCCGTTTTTGACGCTACCTCACTAATGCGGGAAGTGGCGAATATGTATGCAAAAAGTATACATATATGTACATACATACATATCCTAGCCTAAGCCAGGTACTCACTTTCTCAACCAAAATTTAATGGTAGTATTAAATAACCCAGGTGTCAAGTTCCATTTCTGTCGTTTTTACATATTCAGGATGAATATTTTATTAGTTGCATAATATGCATAAGTAGGCTGGTCTGTCTTATCCAGATTAAAACATTTTTTGGGCAAGTTTTTGCTTCCCCCTTCCATCAGATTTGGGCCTGTACACCTACAGGTTTAGTTAATGAATGGAGGATGAGTGATTGAGAAAATATACATGAATAAGACAAGCAGATGATGATGTAGCAGAATTTGGGTAAGGAATACTGAGCAGGTATATATAGCAGAGATTTCTACTGACACTGTAATGTCCATAGAAGTATCTAAATGCAAGGAGGTTACTATGAAGTGGTAAGTTCTGTAAAATGGTGGAGTATACTATGCAAAGAGGGATGCTTAACTACAAGCACATAAGCACCATGTCCCATTATTGTGTGGTGGCATACTCCAAAATAAGTAAGGCTAGCTCAGTCTGCCTCACTGTATAAAGGGTAAGAGCTTGACTTGTTTCAAAGCAAAGAAGGCCCTGCCAAACCTGCCTAATCCCAGCAGCAATCTGAGGTCTATTGGCACGCAAATGCAAAGCTTAGTCTTGTACTATACATGTCATCATCCATGTATGAGGGAAATGGTGATAAGACTTTGCAAAAGGGTAACTGAATGAAAAAAAATAAAAATAAACAAAATTAAGTATTCACGAAGAATCTCTGCAGATACTAAAGTATCTCCACACACAAGTGGCCTGCTATCCATAACTGATAATTTAAGTGAAATATCTAACCAAACGCCATGAAATCTGAGATATAGATAAAAACTATATTTAAAAACTTCCTGATTTATCCAGAAATACAAGTAAAATTACCTTTTCAAAGACAGAGAAATTTCATATTTCAAAAACAGTCCAATCCCATTTGATATGCCAACATGTACAGACTATCACAGCCCAATTTACCCCAAAACTTGTGGATAAAATCCTTATTATAAATGTTTAATTACCTGAAATATTCATAATCTAGACAAGGTACATGTACTGGCTTTCTGGCAGCCACCAAGCAATTAGTTAAAAAAGAAATTCACATATAAATACAATTTGAACTGTTTCATTGAATATACCAACAATTCATTCAGTATACAAACTTACATACCAGTACATTATGTATTCGAAATTCTAATCAGTAAGTTGTTACAAGTTGTGCAAAATCTTCAGCCATTTATCCCAGACTTCTAATTCTGAAATCAGTTAAATATTTAAATTTCTTTCCCTGAATAGTTTTTTTTAGTCAGAAACAAAAGCTATTCAGTAAATACTATTCCATTTATCTTACATTAAAAAATTTGCTGGCTTTATACCACACATATTCTATATATAAAATAAATCTGTGGTTCTTATTCAAGGAAGAGCCAAAACCTACATAAATACAAATGTAAGTTCAACCATTTTGCAACAAGAAGTTTTACATCCTAAATCCTTTCCCTAGTTGAGTGTGTTTAGTTTACATAAAAGGTTATTAAATAATAAACACATCCTTATACAATTGTGTCACCTGCATTGCAGTATAATAATAATGAGTGAAATCAGAATGGGTTCAAATATTGTTTGCAAAATATCAGTGACATCTGTAATAAGTTCCACGGCTACAGGTGAAATTTTCTTCAAGTTATGAGCCAAATTATGTTCCTAGTTAAACCCGTTCTCAAGAGGCAAAACTCAACAAAACTATTGATATGGATCTTAAAGCAATCAATTCTTTACATTTTAGGAACAAACTACATATAGTATACAGCCTGATGTGTTTGACATAATCTTACAGGTCAGGTCAAATGCATCTTCACTCAACCAGAGTGATAAACAGGCAGAGAGATGACAATGGAAAGATAGACGAACAGGTGGAAAAACGAACAGACAGATGGACGGACGGACAGATGAACATGGAAGAAGGCAGATAAAGCAGTCCCCTGAGTATGAGGAGCTATGCAGATGACACAAAAAGGAATGACCTTGAACTTTCATTTATACTAACTTCTTACTTAGAAAAGTAATATTACAGAGTTCTTTTCTCAATACTGATATAAAATATCCATGTGAGCCATCAAAAAATTTTCAAATTTTTAATAAGTAACCATATTTAGTAACTTCATTTTACCATTAACGTTTTCCAATTTGATAAATGTGCCATTACAGAACACTATGCCTAGACAAACTTTCATATATTCTATGTTTATTTTTCACCTGCAGCACATGACAATAAATAATTATTCACGACAACACCTCTGGCCTAGTACATTATGAGACAGCAAAGCAAATATAACTCAAGATGGAAAAGAGAGATACTATCCAGTCTAGTGACTGATATTCAAATAGTACTGATATCAATTTACAGTACTTTAAGCTTTTTAGCAACCTCTACATGGTGTTTAACATACAACTAATTTGTGCAGAAAACAGCAGATATGAAAGGTTACATCCTAAGAAATGAGTTGATAAGACATAAGAGTACAAGTAAAGTGTGTATCTATAAGAAATATAGGTTTAGAGGAATGAAGAAACATCTCTTTAACATAAGCAGAGCTCTGTAAGCATCTAAGAGAGCACTTGTATGGCTGGGGGTTTAACCTTTAATTGTTATCAATATATGAGATTCAGTGGTCATATAGAATACCTTCATCACACTACACATGGTTTTAATTTTTCTGCCACTTTGTGAGAACACATTTGTGCCCTGGTGCAGCAGTGAGTTCTCATATATTACCAGAGGTAATAATTCATTCACAGAAACAAAGATAACGTTCAGTTAACCTTGAAGGTTTGTTTTTGATTCTGCAACAGTCAAATCCATAGCTTTCTGTTAAAAAAGGTAAACCTCCTCCCATGTGATGCTCTTTAATTCAGTTGATTTAGGTTTTCTGTTTTTACTCAACAGTGTAATGCAAAGGATTGTTTTTCCTTCACCTCCTAAGTATATCAAGAGTTATTTGAAGTGAACTGAAGGGTCCTAATTGAGTATATCATCCACACGAGTATACCATTTGTCCTAAGGTTAATGGCCATTAAACTCTTCCTGTCTCCACTGTTGAAAGAAGGTCAGTGTACTTCCCAACACTGACCCTTAAAACCCTGATACTAAGTACTGAAGATAAATCAAAACCCTACTAAGGTTCCTCAAAGGAACAATCTCATGAGGTATCATAAGGACTCCATCTGAATAGACACCCTCTGACTCTTTCCTCCTAGTGGATCATTGGTACCTTAGTCAAGGCATGGAGTCTTTCACAATGGGATCTGTCTTTTGCCTCCCCTTCTGATGATGTGGCATTACAAACTAATCTTAACATAAATGACTCAAACATTCACATCAAAGAGGGAATATAAAGTATACCTCCATAACAATATATTTGAAAAGTATGTCAAACATACCATACACATATATTTCCATAAAGAAAAACAAAATATACAAACTGCATTAAAAAGTGTAAAACAGATAAAAAGCAAAGGTAAGGTTAACCCATCCACCAAAACAAAGGCTTGATGTAAGTGCCATATTGTGGCATCCGATGTTGGCAGTATATCCAGATGCACCAACTTAAACAAAACTACAGGGTATCTGTGATTCGTACCATGAGACATGAATAAAAAAGGAAAAAAAAATCCAACATCACAGAAGGCTGGAGGCACAAATGATTACACCGATAGCAAACATAAAATGTTGTTCACCAGGTCCAAAGTGTGCACGAGTAAAAAAGAAGAGTAAATATGACTGGCTTGCTTTTACTCTTCACATCATCACTGCACAATAACATCTTAGGCCTGTGTGAGTTACAGCAAGGTCACAGGGTCTCCACAGATAAGTATCCATGAGCAAAATAAGCATCACCGTTATTGAAGAGGGTGAATACTCATGGTTACAACCTATTTTAGGTTATGAAACAGTGTTTTAACCCCCAACCAAGCAAGTGCTCTCTCAGATGCTCATAGGGGCTTGTCCATTGGTGAGAAAGTGCTGATAATACTGTATGGTGACATCATGTCTCCAAAGCTTTGGGATTTAGATTCAGTTTATGATTTCATCCTAATATGTCCAAAACATCAATTTTTATTCTCTGCCATCCAGCAAATTTTGAAGCTGATTCTCTTTCATCTAATTAAGAAAATAAGACCAAAAACATTTATATTGCTACTACAATACCTGAATATTCATCACTTTGGGCCAGAGTCACAGAAGTTAAACCTATCTTTGATATGTAAAGGAATTTCTATTAGTGCTTACATCAGGCAGTTGCATCATACTGTATTCTGGAAGAGCCTTAAACCATATGAGTGTAGAAGGTAGATTCAGCAGCAAAATGTACAACTTCAGCTGTCATATAATGCAACAAACCTTCTCTATGTCATTTACTATATATGTACATAATAACAACATATTCTTCAATATAAAGAAATCACAACACCGAGTTAACATTTCATATCAAAATTTAACTATGCAACTGAAAAGCAAAATTTCAATTAATATATAAGGAAGATTTATTATTAAACTTAGTGATAAGCAAGAATATTCATATGAAAAAATAACAATAAACCAAGGCATCCTGTCAGCCACAACTGATTTCTAGCAATGTATTATGCACAGAAGGAAGGTTAATAGATACCATGTAAATGACCCATTCCTTATCAAATGAGGATTTATTTCCTTCATGATCTTCTCACCACCAAAAACCTCCATAAGCCATAAAACATGAACAACTGCAAAAGCTAACAATATGCATTTCAATTTCAAAATAGTATTGTACACAGGGTATAAAAAAGCAGTAAAAAACACCCACCTCCCTGGCCCAGCTTGCAATTGTACTTGACTTCATCACATTATTCCAAGGGTCAACTTGACTGTTCTGTGTTTGTGGTATCACAAATGTCTTCCTCAGTACTCTCAACTAGTTCTGTAGCTTTACTTAAAAGGACTTGTACATCCACAGGTGGGTAATGCTAGGAAAAAAAAAATCTTATATGAATATATATTCATGCCTCTCTAGAAAACTTTCTTTAGTGTAGAAAAAGTTGATTTCTCTGATTGAGTAGATAATTTTCATTACTACCCTGAAGTCTACTTGAAAGGCTTGACAGCTATGGATGATGCAATGCTAACTGAGATTCTGCCACTAAAAGCAGGTAAGTTATTGTAAATCTATCTATCTATCTATCTATATCTCTGATGCCCATTCCCTTTAGGAACTCCCTAAAGAAAGCATCTCCATAACTGGTGAGCTCCAGTGCAACTTCTTAGCCTTGAGTACCTCACCCTTAACAGGCCACTGGCAGATGGCAACTCTAGCAAAGTGTTTTCAGAGGCTCCTACCTAATGTTCTTACCAACTACTTCTATATGATACCCATCATGTAAGTGGTAATGCAAAAAGGAATACAAATGTCAAAAAGGGTCTTTGTTACATCCTAATGTGCCAATAAAAATAACACTAGACATTTCGAAGTCGGTTCATTACATATGCTTAGCCTTTTTGTACAGTACACACACCAGCTAGATATGAAAAGTGGATACAATCTCAAAATTTCAGGTACCTTAACATTAACAATAAGTAATTATACCATCTCTTGTAGGCTTTGTTTTTACTTATCTTTAAAGGGCTTAAGTTTCTCAAGCCATGATAAAATGCTACAGAGGTGTACATATCATTACCCACAAACACATCGCGTGATTAGCATTTCCAATGAAGCTATGTAACGAGAGTACCCATAGTTCAGCCTTAACTCCTCCATACATATATCTATGTGAGGTGAGCAGCTCCTCCTGATGCATATATACACATTGAAATTCACACCTCTATGTAAAGGCTGTTTGGTTGCCAAAATGAGTGTGTAATATCATCTCCCAAAGGTCAGTCACCCTCCAACCATGCCAAAGAGAACATATTCCCATGAATCATTTATAGGTCCAGGTAGAAGATGATCCTGAATTATTTGTTGATGATTTATCTATGGATCATGTGGAGGATGGTTTTAAGGACAATAACTCTTCCAGCACTGAAGGTGACCAAGATAAAGCATCAGCAGTTGCCCTAGACATAAATTTGTTCACTTTTTTATAGTTCTGTTATCTTTCATATTATCATTTTGAATTTGTGTGTGTGAAAAGTGGTTTTATAAACAGTGACCTTTTCAGCATTGAAAGCGACCAAGATATGGCATCAAAAAGTGTTTCTAGCACAAGTGAAACTAATGCTGCCAATGGTCATCATAGAACAAAAAGCAAGTTCATTTTCTCAGTTCTGATATCATTTATACAGCCTTTTCAAAAACTTACCCCTCTGTGCATTGTAAGTGAAATCTTAGTTTGGTTTGTTCTACAATCACACATGGATCTCAAAGGTGCAAGTTTACAGGATATTGTTGAAGTGTGCAATATTTCTCTGTGCCTGATTCCTTGCATTAAGGAGTCTCAATTATGCATAATTATTTACTTCACAGCATTACTACAGGAATAACTTTTGTTCATACATTATACTATCTATCTATTACCTCCCCAAAATAAATATGTGTATTATACTCTGGAAGACAGAGAGAACAGAGGAGAAAGGGCAACATTCTGTAAACAATTTTTTTTCATACATATTCACCATTTTTCACATTAGCGAAGCAGTGTCATGAACAGATGACTGGCACTTCAAAGGAAAAATCCTCGCTTGGACCCTTTCTCTGTTCTGTTTTTTGGAAAAGTAAAACAGGAGGGAAGGATTTCCAGCCCCCCACTCCCAACCCTTTTAGCCACCTTCTATGACATGCAGGGACTACATGACCTGTATTCTTTCTCCCCAATCCCCAGGGATACTGTAACCAAGTATTCATCATTATTTCTCTTGCAGTAATCTAGATCTTAAGCTTGCTCATTTTCCTTCATTATTTTGAAAGCTCTTAACTCAGGAGCATTAAAGTGGTGTCCAAAACCACCTTACACCCTCTAAGTTAGAACTGATGGTCTTACTTTTTGTGTTTATTAAAACTGCACTAAAAGGCCAGTCTTTCCATCTTCTACATATACCTACCCAAATCTAACTTCCTTTCTTCATACAAGTTTTCTTGCCCTTTCTTGTCTCCACAATCTTTTTAAATGTAATCAGAGTAAACTCCAACAAAATTATGGCCCCTTCTTTTTTGAACTATCCCCAGATTTACATAACTCACCTGAAGGATTTTCATGTTGGAAGCAAAGTCGTTCTGCAACATAACATCCCTCTGCAACCTGATGAACAAAGAATGTAATACTTAGTTCTTTCTTTGGTGTCTTGACCCATCAACTTCAAGGTAAAATACTTCAATACTTAGCCACTCATTTATAGCACACCTTAAAAGCATTTTTTGCACAGGCCTTATAGTAAACATCTTGGCACAATGATGTAAACAAAAAATCATTAACTGCACCTATAAAATGTATTCTAGTCGTTTTGTAAGTTATTCATATCGTAGTGAAAACTAATACTTCTCCACTATCTACAGGAAACTTTACACTTACACCATCATTGCTGTGCAAACTTGAATCAAGTAACTAAAGCGGTTGGCATCAGCAAACAATGAGTCCCAGACACGGATAACATCTGGAAGATCAAACTCCTGAGACAGAAGTAGTGTCAGCCATCTGAGGACACAAACACAATTAGAAAGAGACTTACTTGAGTCCTCACTTTGCAGAATCCTGGAACATTTACAAAATGAACAACAACCTCATTTGCATAGATTTATTTTTTCCATTACTGAAAAGGAGGGCTTGTTGGAATTGCATGTAAGGCAAACTTTTGCTCAATCCTAGAGTACCCTTGGGTCTAGGTTCAAATGTTTTGGCAGTTTAGGCATCCTCCTTTTAGAGGCCCTGCCTTTATATACAATATCATGCACCAGCATCAAAGAAACTTATGTGTAAATCAAGTTCAAGAGAGAGTGGTGGTCAAAGAAGAAAGACTTTGCAAGAGGGAAGTGCCTATACCATAATAAAACCAGCTCTGATGTAAAACAAAAGCATTCTATATTGTGGATTTTTGGAATTTGAACTTTGCTATATTTTTTCTATTTCTCACTTCTGATAAAGAATGTTTACACAGTGCTTTTAGATTAAAAACTAGTTTCTATGCTTTATCCATTAAAGTGTATTATACATATACATATAATACATGAAAGGGATGACAATTATGTATCAGGTTTATTACTGAGATAAAAGGTATCATCTGGTGAAGGTCCAACTGTACTTTTGTACCTATTTTGCACATTTTATCCAACAATAGTGTAGTTCTATACTACATCGTACCTATTTGTGTACAATTCAAAATACTTGTACCTAATGATGATTCATCAACAACCCCTTTCGTCCCATTTGTTACAAAAGAATCTGCTTCAATCCTTCCTTCCTGGAATGTTCATATTAGCTCAACATATCTGCAAAATCAAGTTTTTTTCTAAAAATATACTGAATTATACCTAAAGCTGAAGAACTGTGGTTGAAGCTCTTGGGACTTAAGATGATTCCATAGCTGAAAGTCTTGCTGTCTTACATTGGACATTAGTCGTTCCATCATGGCACCAATCCCACTCTCACTTTCATCTAGGGTACGGATGAAGAAATCTCGTATCTCACCCATCAATGAGATGAAGCACCAAAAGCAATCTGCCTCGGCATTTTCTTTAAGAGAATATCAGAATTCAGATATGAAAATCCTACTTGCTATTCTAGCACATTCAATATTCTAATCGTACCTAATCCCAGACAATACAGAATGAAAGAAATGACAGTAACTACATGAACGAAAGCAAAACATCAGTAATCTGCAATTAATTCATGACAATTAGGCAAAATATATGAAACACAAACTCTTATATGAATTCAGTATGCCAAGTACTATGGCATGAATCTTGTATGAATTCTGTCTGCCAAGTACTATGGCATGAATCTTGTATACATCAAAGTCATTCTTGTAAAAAAGCAAGATGAACCTTACTAATCATAAGCTTAGCATTTTTTTCATGACAAAAATCTTTCAACTTCAGCTTTTTCACTTAAATCCTTATTGAACTTCAGTCTTATATACTGTATCTAAACTCATCCACAACTTTCAGTTCTTGACCATGCAAACTGATATTTTCCCTTTCTTTAAATATCTAGCATCTTACTTTTATTCACATTAATTTTCAGCATCCCCTCATAAATACACCATTGAAATGGCCCATCATTCTATTAAAAAACTGAAAATCTTTATAGAAAAAAATAAAGATTCTGGAATAAAGCAAACATACAAACGAAACATATTTATGGAGCAAAAGTACATACAGTAAGTCAGGGAGAATCCCAGATACAAAAAATTAAGTTTTTGAGACAAAGTATTTCAAAGAAGTGATTGTTAAAGAGAGGTAAGGAAAGAGAAACAAGAATAGATATATGGGAGAGGAAGACACAACAAAGGAAGAAGTAAGAAAAGCAATAAAGCTCTCTATGACTCAAGTAGCTGGGAATACAGATGGGGTAATAAGCATGATGGGAAAGAGTGAAGGTGAAACTGCTGTGGAGCAGATCTGGCAAGTGTGTATGGAAGCACAGAAAAGTTGACATGTACCAGATGACTGGACAAAGGGAGTAATTGTTCCAATGTATAAAGGAAAGCAGAAAGAAAGTGAATGTAAGATATTAGAATAACTGCAAAGCTATTCTTTGTAAAGTCAAGCATCTGATGAAGAGAAAATGTGATATATCATATTACAAATGTACTACAAAAAAAGGAAATATGGTGACAATATGTAGATCTCTTCTGTGCTTCATCTTACCTCTCAGGGCCACATTTGCATCAGTGGCAAAGGTGTAGTATATGGGGCCAATTATTTCATTCATCCCTTGAACATAGGACTGCCCAGGATTAAGCTTGGCATATATAAAAAGGATTCTCTCCACCACCTCCCAGTGGGCCTCAGAGCCTGGTGGCAGAGGATGATAGTAATCATCGGTATTTGTGGAGCGACGACTAGAAGACTCCATCTAGTAACAGAGAAGATACTTCAAATTAATGAACTCTCGACTAGCAACCACATTACAGAAAGAGAGAATGTATCAATAAAAAATATCGGGCATCAAATATGTAAAATACAATGATCAACAGTAATCCCAATAATATCCACGAAAAAAGCCTGAACAATGAGTGGCTTGTTTGTATAACTGCACAAAATGAGGAACTTTGGCTTCAGCCTCCCTAAGCTTTCAGACTAAGCAAGTGTACAATCATTGCCAAAAAGACCCTGCCCCAGCTAGCAAACCACAAGCTATTGATGTTCATCAATCATAAGCCCAATATTCAATCTTAAACCTGCAAGTATCAAAACACCGAACCACAGCAACTAACAGTACTCAGTTCACCAGTTTCCCCGCCTTGAATCCTGACATAAAAAAAAAAAAGTGCCAGAAGTAGGTGGTATGGAAATCCATCCACTTTAAGTAGTTTGAAAATACCTGTAATGATTTTTTTGTGAATGACAAGTAACTATACAACATTAGCATGACCAGTGCTCTAAGGGGAAATTGCTTTTCCCTTAAACTTTGTCACTGCAGCCAAACCTCCCACTTGAATGGAATCGAGTTGGATTTTTGCAACCACACAATTCACACATTAACCCACAGATGTTGGGACTAGCTATAAAAACCCACCATTATGTGTGAAAAAAAAAAATCCTTTATGAACTGAAAGACTGACATGCAGAAGTAATAACACACAAAAATGTAATATAACTACCCAGTGGCCTGGTGGATAGCTGACTGAGCAAGAGGAGGAGGTATGGCTGATACATCTAATCTATATCTATATCTATCTATCTATATCTCTGACACCTGTTCCAGCTGGAACTCCCTCAAAGGGATGACCATGGCAACTGAGTCTCCATAACTAAAGAACTCCAGTGCTGCTTCTTAGACTTTGATACCTCACTCTTAACAGGCCACTGGCAAAGGGCAACTCTAGCACAGTGTTTGCAGAGGCTCCTACCATATGTTCCTACTATTTCAACCTAATCCTCCTACCAACTACTTCTACCTAATGCTCTAGCCAAAATGTTCCTACCTGCCACTTCTATCTATTGCTCCAAACATTTTGCCAAAAGGCAGGGCTAGTGCATAGTGCTCAATGCAGGAAAATCTAGTTACGAATAATGAGCTGTGTGAGTTAAGTGATGTCAAGTGTTATGTAAGACAAGAAGAGATTGTATGGTTGTGGACAGAATACCAGTAGTCCATCTAGAAGCAGAAAAAGACAGCTATCTAGGTCAGAAGAGTGCAACTTGACAACCACTGAAGATCTGGCTCACTACGCAGCTGACACTAACACTCCCGATACCCAGGCGGGTAGTACTGATAATATACCTCCCTGGTCATTGGCTGCCTACCAATTACTACTTACTAACTAGAACACACGTCTTAGAATGTGAAAAAATAGAGCCTTTTAGGGACAGGTCTAAACAAACTCAGCAAGAAATACTGTAAAGTATCTTGCTAACAATGAATTACCTCAAATCCTATGGGTGTCCACCTTTTGAATCTAGTCAGTAAAACTTACCTATGAAAGATTATGTAATCTAAGTAATGAAGCTTATGTAATGAACCAATTTTGTAACAGCCTAAATAATATTAGCCTATTTTGTGACCTCTGTAATCCTTTTGTGCTACCACTCACTAGATGAGCATGGGTTGCACTATAAATATGCCAGGAATACCAGCACAAATCAAAAGAACAAAAGAGAAGACAAGGATTTGGTCCTTTTAGTAGAAGATATTTTCAGAAATTATTGGTAAATATTGGTTCTTTCCAACAGCAGATAATGAAAAACATAAAAAGAGGAAAACTAAATAATTGTATTGATCCACTATCCTCAAAGAAGATCTAAATCTGGAACAAATATTTCAATGGCAACAATGACAAACAATCATAGTCTAAGGGACCTGAAGGCCTACCACAAGTATTTGCTACAACTCAATCCATTCTTCCACGAATTCCTTTTAATTCTACCACTCTAACATCTTCAGTTTAACAGGTTTTTTTCCAGAGTATGTTTCCTAAGGCAATAGAATAATTGCATACAGAGTTCTTAAATTGCTATGAGCACTTGACCACCTTCAATATGTCAAAATGCACAGTAAACATTCTAAATGATAGTTTTTTGAGCTTAGAAACTATGGATATAGTTTTTGATTAAAATGCTTGGGTAATATTCCATCTATGCCACAGCTTTAAGTGTTGGAAATACTGTGTAAAATTCATTATATGATTAAGATTTTGGATACAGTATAAAGAAATCAAGATTAAAAAATGGTTAGGAATGATGCTATTTTACATAAAATAGAAACAATTTCTTCAGACATATTTCAGGTGGGATGACAGCAGGAATCCAACAAGTATATAAGTCTAACCTACTTTTTATATCATACCTTTGTAATACCTAGGCCTTTTCTTGTGACAGAAGAGGAAGATAGGGAGAAGTGAGTGACACGACGGTGAAGCCTTTCAACCTCAGGATCATCCACTATCAACTTACAGGGGAAATCAGTCCCACGCTGGAAAAACATGATGTCTGGACACAACCGTCTGTAAAAAAAAATTTGAGATTTGAAGAAAACTGTCCCATGAGCTATGACAGAATCTATCATGATCTCTAGGGAATAGAAGCTTTAACCCCTTTTCTTCTGAAGAGGTTACTGCCTCCTATCCTTCCCTAAATATCATTCAGTGGTATCCACTGAAGCTTGCTTCCCAGACACTACACTCCAATTAAATGTCACCAACCAGCAATGACATATTCCCACCAGCTTTTAGGCCACAGAGCTGACCACTTTATAACTCTTCAGAAAAAGGACGTCACCTTGGCTGTGACTACAATCAGTTAAGAGAAGGATTATATGGACTGGAAATTACTGGGCAGGAACATCAAAATGCTTGCCATGGGACACCACTCGAGAGAATAAGTTCTTCATCCTACAAGACACACTTTTCTCTCCTTGGTCAGTTTATCCCACAAGCTATGAGACCTTTGACAGCAAGGAAGAGTGTTTGAGAAAAACTCTTAATCAAAAGGAAAGATGACCACGATCATACCTTAAGGTAATTATTTGACACATAAGTGATCCTACACCTCACAGAAGGTAATTCCAATACCTGCAAGACTGATCCTAAGCATCGAGACCAAGATATCATTTGACAGAAGTGTTGAGGAATGTCAAAGACCTCTACAAGTCTCCTCTAGGAAAAGCTACCTCATAACAGCTAGCACAAAAGTATCCTTCAGACATCATGACTATGAAATATAAACCAAGTTGAGCCAACAAACCCAGTCTTTCAGAACAAAACATAGTTTTCTCTAAGATGGGGTTCAAACTATCTGGGGTGAACCAAAAGAGGGATTTCCCTTGGTAATCTCTAATGCTCTTATGGTATTCTCTGAATTATTTCATCTAATGTGAGGTATGAAGTTCTTCAAATGCAGTCAAAAAAATAAAAAAGGTATTCACAACTTATAAGTCTTAATCTTGCTAAAACCTTAGGTTGGAAAGGTCTTAACCTATGACATTGTCATAAAAATTGAGAAGATATTTATGGATGGACAGCCAGAAAAATCCATGACTATAGCAAAACCAAAAACTTTACCAACCCTCACTTAAGTTGCAAGGGGAGGAAAAAAAAGATCTCTCTTCAAGAAAAAAAGCCTAAGAAGCTATCCCATGTAAGTCCTAAATAGGTTAATCCTAGAGTCACTGAAAGTGGGACCCAAAAGTGCATTTGTAAGAAACAAAAGTATCGTTATATTTCTTTTGGGTTAAAATTCTATAGAAATCCTTCAAGAATCTGAATCTTTAAGAAACAGTAGAAAGGTTCTAAACCTGACTTGCTGGTGTCTATGAGTAGACAAATGAGTATTATAATGCATATCAGTGTTGAACATCATCCAGATTTCAGACTATAAGAATGTCAGAGAAAATCCATACGTGTAAGTTCCAAACACCTAATGCTGACACTAAGCCCCTTATCCCAAGCTGACGGTAGTTTAATAACACTTGTGAAATCAGCCAAGGGGAACTGAACAACTGAAGAAGTTCTGGCATCAAGAATGTATATCCTACTTGTGGCTACCAAGGTCATTAAACCCTGAAACACAAAACAATTTTGGGGAGAACTCTCTCCATGGAATTTACTTAAGAAAAGAGGTAAAATCTGGTTCTAACAGTTCCAAACCACAACTAAGGCAACTGTGGCCAGTTCCCCTTGTTGAACATCTGAGAGACAAGATGGTAAAAGGGAATTCACAAGGAATTAAAAATATCAACCTGTGTGTTAATTCAAAAGAAATGATACAGATAAATGTCTTTTGCATAATACACTGTTAAGGGAGAGAACTCTCTTCTTTATTGCTTTGTCCACAGAGGATGTTGATTTAGGATAAGAACTTAATGGGAACAAAAGAAACAGAACCGAAAAGGTCTTCTCAAATATCTTGTGGTGGGAATTCTCATTTTTCGAGAAAATGTTATACCTTTATATTCTATCTATCTATCTGTCTCTATCTCTGATGCCTGTTCCAACTGGAACTCCCTCAAGGGGGTGGCCATGGCAACAGAGTCTCCATAACTAGTAAACTCCAGAGCCGCTTCTTAGCCTTTTGTGCCTCACCCTTAACAGGCCACTGGCCACACTTCCTTACACTTGCACACTCTTACTTTAACTCAATTGCACTTCTAGTACATTGTTACTCTGAATTAACTAAACTTTTCAATTAATACATAGATGTATTGGTTAGGTAAATCCCAAATCAACATAAAAAAAATGCTTCAGTACAAGAGTATGAATTCTGCCGCTGAGGGAGTTAAACAAAAACAGGCCAATATTTTTTCAATACCATAGTTCCTCATCTAAGGAATATTCATATTTTTCATAAATACACACCTGACATCCTTGTCAATCTGAGCTAATACTTCATTATCCTTGAAGAATGAGCCCCATTGAGAGTCTGGATTAGGGTTGAGAGGATGATCATCTACATGGTTGTTTCCACTGCCATTCTTACTCAGTCTAGCTGGTTCCACAACCATCTCTTCTGCAATAAACCAAGGTATCATGATCTAATGCCCCTCCATATGCAAAAAATCTAACAGTGAAGTTTGAAAACACCTACTTTTAAGGTCAGTGCCCTAAAAGCCTTCAGAGATTTAAACCACTTCAACCCACCCTCTTTAGTTCTCTCAATTACACTTTTTATTATACCACATGTGCTTAGTTTATCAAGGTTTCAAAGATATTTCTCAACAAATCTATAATCTGAGCAACCAACTGGGCAGGCAAGATGATCTTGAAAAAGAATGACACATATCAAACATCTCCACTGACATATCAACAATATATGACAAGCTTCAATTCTTCTAACCAAGGAGTTTTCCATGATCACCATGGCTTGCAATGTGGACACAATTTATGTCAAGAAGCATGGTACCACAAGCTGTCTGAGACCCTCTGTGAGGTATTGTTTTAATATTCAACTTTTTCATAAATTTATACTTGGCAATTCAGCATAAACAGTAGTCTAGAAAAAGATACTCTATGTTTGGCAGTCTAACTTACCAGTTCATGGTCCAGCAGCCCCAACTATATGGTATGTCATGAATGAATCATCTAAAATATGCTAAATCAAAAATATTATTAAGATTCACAGGCACCAAATTTCCTCTACACTTTCAAATCTAGGAGCTCATGCACATATGGATATCAAATATTCAAAAAAAAAAGCAAATTTCACACTGACCTACAAAATGGCGATATTGTGCTCTCTTTTTGTTAAGTGTGTCATTCCACTGGCTGGTATCTAGAGGGAGGTAATTCAGTAATAACTTCCAGCACAGTGCTCTATGACCTCCTTCATCTGGTACTCCTGTTCCATTAAAGCAAATCATAAAAAGAATTAAGAAAGAAAACATCATACATCAAACAATTCTAAATGTGACATTAGTAAAACTTGGAGGCCACATACAAGGAGCCTGAAAATCAATTAAAGGCTCAATAAAAATATCTGGTAAAAAATTTTGCACTGAAACGTTGCTAATGTGCAAGATATCAAAACACAGCTATCATATATCTAACCATACTTGTCCATTATTGCTAACATCCTCTTATATCTATTACCGTGCTGTGTTCTTCCACCATATACACTAAGTCCTCTAATAGGGATGAGTCCCTGGAAAATGTGAAATTACACGAGTTTAAAAAAAAATTGTTCATCTTGCTACTACTGGCTTTTTGTATTTCTTTAAATCTTACGTTTGTTCCCCATCTTCTTCTTGACGCAAAATATGTATAAAACTTTCATAGGATTCTTAGCTGTTTTGTGTGTGTGCTGCTTAACTAGCGGTTGATTGGCACAATAATAAGAGCCCCACACCACGTGTTCTAAGAACTACCCTGTAATGTCATCCACTGTTATTCCTGACGACCAGTGCTGGGAACTGTTAGTATAACACAACAAACCCATGCATTTTTCAAATGTGTTCTGCACACAAAAGAAGAAAGTTCCACGAAATCACTTCTATTTCGTTGTGACAAAGGGAAAAGGAAAACTGTGCTGAGACAAAGAGTTTACAGTTGTGTTTCTCAATTGTTAACCCTGTACTCAAAACTTTACCACTAACTGCCTTTCTCTCCTGTAAAATTTCATTGCCTTCAAATTGTTACATAACGAGCTGTCCATATAAATATGTTCCTTATGGTGAAGGGTAAAAGTGAGGGAACATCCTAAAGTAACCAATCTAAACATATAAAATCCAACTTGAACCAAACTCCTAATATGATCATGCCAAAATAACTTTAAATAAGGTAAATTTACCATTTCAGATATCCACCAGTTTGGAACTTGAAATTATCTTTATATGGTGGTTTCTGACATGTTTAGCACAATTCTGACCTTCATTTCTAATGCAAACCATTACCTTTTGAAATATCACCCTTTATCCAATGATAACGGGGGAATCCCTGTGGGAACCTGGGTTTCAGGTTGGGGAAATCACAAAAACCAATGATTTATGATGGAGGTGAAGGTCAGAATCCTTCAAAAGACATCAAAAACCATTGGAAAAACAATTTCAACCAAACCAAACCAAATGTAAAAAACCTAACCTAATCTAACAATCCTAACCTAACCTAACTTGTCCTTGATCTCTGAAACGGTAATAATACCTTACATAATTCACCATACATACACCACACGAATTCATAAGGAAAGACAGTAGAAAGTAAATGTTCCTACTTAAGGGATATGTACCAAGAAATATGTGCATTGTAGAGGGCCATTGTTTGACCTCTTTGGAAATACAGATTTGTCATCATATTCACTCAGAAAATAGTTTCGACCAACTTCGAGCATCACAGTCATATGTAGGGCACTTCTAAGCACCTATTGTCCTCCTCATTCATAAATCTCCATTTTCGCAGAAAAAAAGATAAGGAGCACATACGCCCACCTGGGTGGGGGGGGAAGGCGTCCGCTCAAAGAACATTTAACTTACCACTAAAACACAGCTTCTGCAACTTCTCTCTGTCTATCACATCTTGGCCGAGGAGTGCTTCAAACTCTTGCAACCTGCAAAACGAATGTCATTGAATACCAAGGCCAATAACCCCTCGTGTCACACAAAGTTAATCCAGATATTCGGGAGCTTTGTTTACCTCGCTTTGTATGCAGCCATGATTTACTGGACCGTTCTCCGTCACGGTCAAAATTGATGACTACTGCAGGGCCTTTCGTCACAGGGAATGCATCGGGAAAATTCAATTATCCTATGGGTAAACTGTGACACATATCATGGGGTCATTTGAGTTACTAAAAAAGTTTCGCCCCTTTCACCATCCGCCCTATATATATATATAGCAGCGGAAAGCGACCATTTCCAGCGACGATTTGTCGTGACGCGCGAAAGTCGGGGAGAACAGCTGGAGCGCCGAAGGCTCGCCTCGCAGGAAATGGAAGACGGTTGGCTGTCGCCTTATCATCTTTCATCTGGAAATGTAAAGGTCAGTCTGAATACAGGCGAACAAGCATACTACCGTTGCTTATGGTTTGTGGGAGCTAAATCACCCATGTCGATTTTAACGTTGGAATGACACGTGATTGTCGTTTTGGCTGTGATAATGTCTTTATGGAAGGGGGGGGGGAAGAAAAACAACAGGATAAGAATATGGAAAGTTTTACTT
>JAUUDW010012117.1:0-10169 GCA_032361385.1 Panulirus guttatus | reverse complement strand
TTAGTAATAATTAAAATTCACACGACTTATAGTACGAAAAAATAGAATCTCTTATAAGCGAGCGTTTGGAGAGAGAGAGAGAGAGAGAGAGAGAGAGAGAGAGAGAGAGAGACTCTGCAAAGGCCCAACATTATCAAACGGCGAGTCTGTCAACACAATGTCATGGATGATGAAAGATGTAAATACAGAAGTTCGCTCACCGCGCTGGCCTCATATTTCCTCGTTCTCCGACAGCTCTCGAGAGACCTTCAAATATGCGTTCAACTCCTGAATGCCATGGGGCGTAGGGGGGTTCAAATATCCGCTTGACGTATTCGACCTCAGGGGGAAAGGTGTGGGTTCAACTATCCGCTTAGTTACCCGTGTCGGAGAGTCAACGTTCCCCGTAGCGTATATCCGCAGTGGGGGTCAAGTAACCGCTTGTATCCGCTAATACGAAGTACTGATATCAAACGCATCCGATTCGGAGTCAGATATCCGCATCGAGGTTCAAATACCCACTTACCGTTACCACACATGGGGTCGAGTATCCACTTGATATATCCGCACTGGGACGGAGGGCCCCGGCAAATATCCGCTTATCTTACCCGCATCGGGCTTGAATATTTCTTTGACGCATCGGCCTGTGTCAAATACCCGCTTGGCACAGAGCACCGGGCGTCATAAACCTGCTTGACGTATCCACAACGAGAGGTTGAGCACCAACTTGATGTATCCAGAACGTAGGAGGGGCGGGGGGGGGGGGGGTTAGAATGGGGTCGATTATCTGAGTGAAGTATCCGCAAAAGGGGGGAATGGAAAGAATCAAATACCCGGCGTGAAGTATCCTCACGAAGACCAACTTCCGCATCCCAAAACTATATTACTTTGGTAAAGGTAATATACATTACGCCTACATCGTTTACCGGGTTAAGTTATTTGATTTATTCAACACAGTTTACCGTGGTTTACTTTAGTGTACCTTGTACTCCCCTTGATCAAATCCTCGAGAGAATGCAATACAATAGTTAGAAATGCTTCTTTTTATCTTTGTCAAAGTGCAGCCTGCAGCAACACTACATACATCAATTTTCATTAAAAAATCAAAAGAGTTTTGCTGATACCAAAATACAAAAGTAAACAGAGCAATCAAGCAAACGGAAAATATTCTTTCACCCTGATACAAAAATAAGTCAGTGAATCAAATTTGGCACAAACGACACAAATATTATTTTCTGCTAATTTTGCATATATGATGTCATGACTCGCGTGTCCCACACGTTACTGATTCCGGAATCATCATAATTTATTGGCAGGTGCAAAATTAGAGGGGATGGGAGGGGGAGTACAGAATATAAGTCGCTTGTTCATCGTAGTTAATCAAATACAATATATAAACGAACATGCACATAAACTAACACAAGTGACTGATATATTTTACAATATATGAATCACACACACACACACACACACACACACACAGAACAGACAGATATTCATTATGTATGAAAGTTCATGAGACAGAGCCCCTATAAGTATGGAACTCCCTCCACGCACAGTACAAATAGACAATTACACATAGGTAATTACCCACAGGCGTAATTACACAAAAGTAATCACATAGCGTGAAACTCTCTCCGCATAACAAACAATTTGTAATCACACACACACACACACACACACCGGAAAGATGCGCTGAATAACAGACCCCTCTCTCTGACGAGCCTGGTCTGTAAATTACTGTAAGAGGTGTCCAAATGGAGTATCATTTAAAAGGAAAAACTACTTAAACGAAAGACGTCATGGATTCACCAAAACATCACGTGCAACGAACCTGTTAGAGCGGGGTCAATTTCTTGCATTAAATTCCTGATTTCCATCACTTTTTTTTTCACGTGCTCTTTCACGTACATGCACGCGAGTATAAACGTGTTAAAGCGGCGTCAATCTGTTGCACTAAATTCCTGATTTCCATTACTTTTTTCCCGTGCTCTAACACACACACACACACACACACACACGAGTACACACAACGGGCAATTTCGTTCCCGTCGAGGTAAACAAACAAGATGGCGCCGACTGTGAAGGAAGCTGTTGCTATCTTAACCATACTCGTGTCTTATAGACATTGTAGAAATGCCGGACGTGCTAAAAAAGCGTACTTGGGTGCACTCATGGTTGGCGTGAAGGGAAACCGAAAGTATGTATGTATCAAAAACGTAACATGAGAGAGAGTTAGGAGAAATCTTTTCTGTGCGCCAGAGTTATTTTACAGTACACCTTTCTCTTCTTGGACTTTTGTTGCCTACACAGGATCACTGATGTCTCGTGAACAACGATGTGGCCTTATATTGTCTGTAAAGCATTTTTCGGACGGGTGCGTCCACACTGGGTGAATGGAATGGTCCAAATGGCGAAATAGTATCCGCTATGGAGATGAACCATCGTGGTATAAATGTAAACATAACAAATGAGATGTGATTACGATTATCAGGATCACTATAATAAATTTCAACTTCCATATCTTAAGAAACTTGTTATAAAAACTTATTAATATATCAATAATTACCCTGAAGTTCCGTATAATTTTTTTTTTAAGTTAAAATTTGCACTCACGAGTATAGATCTTAACTTGACCAAGGAAACTGATGAAAACTCTCGAGATCAAGACAAACTAATTCGTATTGTTCGATGGGTCGCGAAACTGACTCGAACTTATGACAAAAAACGAGAAGTCAATAAATTGACACAAAAATTGCGAGAATGGCGCTGTCTTTAGACATCTATGAGAGGGTGATCTCTGTTTTAAACAAGAGAGATGGTTGGGTGAACTATATCTGGATTGCAAGAAACTTTACGACGTACTACATACATGGCTGGAGAAGAAGTTGGATCTTCAGGTGGGAGTAAGGGGACGACTACTTCGATGGATAGATTGTCCTATGTGACTGGAACAACTGTCCCACGTCAGACGAGCTTGTTTGAGGTCGCCAGTGGTGTGCCGTACAGTTCCACCCCGGGGCCTACATTTTTTTTGTTCCATGTACATAACTTGCTCGGTCAGTTTTACTCCTATCTGAATACGTTTGCTGATGATGCCTAGGTAATAAGGGTAGCAAAAAAATTGGGAAAGATTGCAAGCATCAACTTGCAAGGGGACTTGGACAGACTCCGAAAGTTGGTTTGAAACATGGTTGACGAAATTTAATCATAGCAAATGCATAGTAATGAGGGGGAAACATAGTGCAAGAAGGCCTAAGTATAAATACTATCTAGCAGTCAAGAAGCTGCAGGAATTGGCGTGTGAAAGGGACGAAGTTCGATCTTACACCTAATCTGTCGACAAAGCTTCACTTTAGGAAACTAGTAGACAAAGTGTCTACTGGCAAATATTATATAAGTATTCCTGTATATGGATAGAGAAGCATTTACCAAGCTGTTCACATCGTATCTAGTTTCGTCACCTCAATTTAAAAAGCACAAAAATACTAAGAAGATGGCAGCAAAGAGGGTAACACAGTTAAGAAATGTATGTTACAGCGAGAGGTTAGAGGCCATTTATCTGTCTACCATGGAAGAGAGAAGAGTTAGTGACGTTTATACTTATTAGCTTTTCAAAAGATGCTACAGACCGGGCAACCAGAAGCCATAACATGCAACTGGGAAAGAAACTTGCTAGAAAAGATGTGACGAAGTACTTTTATACCAGAAGATGATGGATGATTGGAATAAACCGGGAGAGGAAAGTGTAGATGCAGACAAGATACAAAAGTTCTAAAAGTTGTATGATAGTAAAAAGAAAAAGGTGCTCATGAGATGGGGCCTCACGGGTGCAGAACTCCCTCCAGTTATCCTAAATTTAGGCATTTACACATAGCATGTCACTTACGTACTCCGATCCTAATCTTACGTCTTCCTCCTCCTGCACTGAAATACATATCTGAACATCTGAATACTGTCCCTACAATAAAAATAAAAAAAAAGTTTATAAATCAACAACCTCTAAATCATTAAACCAAACCACTGCTCTCCCTCTCTGCCTTAGTTGGCAAGCAAACCAACACGTCCCTTAACAACCTATTAACACAATGCTCTTAATAGGCAATTAGAACCAACGTAACCTTCTTAATAGCTACTAAGAGCCACAACAAGTCTCTCAACACCCAGTTAAAACCAACCCGAGTATCTCAACAGCCAATCAACACAGACTCATTTCAACAGCCAATCACAACCAAATTAAGTCTCTCAACAGCCAATTAGAGTTAAGCGTAAGCTAAAGCAACAGCCAGAGGCTGAAGAGATCGATCCACGGATGGCAGGAGAATGCTGCTATGTTGACTGACCTCTTGTCACGGGGTCGGAACCAGCTGACGGGTGACATGGAGCTGGTGGGAGAGGGGGTCACTGGTTCAGAATAGGGTCATGGATGCCACTGGTTGGGAATGGGGACTACGGGGGAGGAGGGGTGTGTCACCGGTCTGGAAAGTGAGATCATGAGGGGTTACTGAGATAAGCTCATGGTTGGCATCGCCAGTGGAGTTACGTCATGAGCAACAGAAGCTTGGCGTTGGGTTATGAGGGCTCGTTGGCTCCCTGTCTCGCATTCATGAAGGTAACTAACTTGGTATGAAAATACGGGGTGGGGGGAGGGGCTTAGTCCCCGGAAGGTAAACGAAAAACTTCGGCCGAGTTTCCTTCAGTTCGACGATGGAGAGATCGCTCACTCGAAGTTGGAAGAGACCGGGTCGTCTGAAGTGAGCTGGTAGAGCGGCGATACCCGGCCTAATGTAATGCGGGGTGGGAGGTACAAGGTGTCCGTCCATCCGTCCTTCGGTAGAGGTATGAGAGGAGACAATAACATGTCTGCTTCGCGTTCCGGTCTGCACGGCGAAAACTTCTCTTTAGACCTAGGAGTCGCGCGAGCGTTGCCGCCAGCCGAAGAGGGGAACGACGAAGGAAAAAAAACAGACCCGTGGGTTCTCGTGGCTCTCCTTCACCAGGCGTTGGAAAAGCGAAATCCCTTGACCATTAGCTTCCAGCAGCAATGACGGACGGTCACTACCGCGGTAACGAAACCATATAAAAGGTACGTGACGATCAACCTCGAGAGAAAACACGGCAGTTGCGGTGCAAAGAAAACCACGCGGCTTCTACTTCGGAGACCCCTGCATCGCGCCCACAGACACGCCGATTTCCACATCGTCAGAATCGGAGACTCAACCTCACCATAACCTATATCTGAAGACCGCGACAGATGCGCAAAAAAAAAAAAGGGGGATCCCTAGCGTGACATAAATCTCCTAATTCGGCAGGCTTCGAACGCGGGCATTGTTGCGCGCGTCGGCTCTCATTAATTTGGCGCTCATTTTTCAAATATTCAAATGTTTCTCTTATCTCGCGCGTGGCATCCCCCATTTTTCATAAGACGCGGGAAATTCAAAGTATTCATCTTGTGGAAGTATCGTTTTCCGTGACGGGAGGGTTCCTGGGGCTGGGCTGGGAGGGAGACAGGCCGGCAGGATTAATGAACTAAGGGGCCGGGATTGAAGACTTGGCTCGGCGGACGCCATGCACCGTGCGCCATCACACACTGCCAACTGTCACGCCCGCGCCGCCCTGAGAGACGAAGATGCGTTAAGTACGGGATGACGTGCGGAGAGACGAGGAATGGATAGACGTGCACGTGCGTGCGTGCAGGTGTTCGCAACGTGGGATGGGAGAGGCAGGGGACAGGGAGCTGGGGTGAGGAATATGACTAGTAACGGGACGGAGGAGGAGGAGGAGGAGGAAGGGGGAACGAGAAATATGCGTGCTATGAGGGGGCAGCGAGAGGATAAAGGGGCACACGAGGAATGTGAGTAGAAACGGGATGAACTTACGTAACCCTGATGATGGAACGGGGGAAGGGGAAAGGGGAAGGCTAAGAGGATGGATGGGAAGTGAGGTAAAGGGGATGGGAGATTGCAAGATAAGAGATGGGGCGAAGGGGGCGGCTGGGAGACTATGAGATAGGAGGCTGGAGGAAAGGGTGATTGGGGCGGTTGATCGCTGGTAAGATTCTGGGACGGGGAAAAACGTGGAATGGTGGATGAATTAGCTGGGGAAAAAAATGAGTGAGAGAACGGAGCAGCAAAGTGACACGGACTGTTGTATTGATGACAGGATAAGTAGCACAGACGGGGGTAGGGAAGAACAAACGGGAAACAGATAGGAACAGACTGAAAAGGGGTAGGAGAGTGGAGACAACAGGAGTGTGGAGGCAAAAGGACGCGAGGAAGTAAGGAAAAGGAGGGAGGGTAGTGGGATGGAAACAAGAGTAGAAGGATGGACAGGCCTACGGTAGGATGAGATTAGAGTTGAGGGGAAGGGCAGTGGGATGGGACTACAGTTGAGGGGAAGGACAGTGGGATGGGACCTCAGTTGGGGGAGTTGATGGGTGAGATGATGGGAGGGAAGTTACGACATTTGGAACAGTGATAAAGTATTCATTCACGGCAGGAGTAGATGAAGAGCAGCTCTTTATAATGAGAATAAAGAAGAGATTACCAAAAGTTTACTGCAATGGCAGAAAGAAGTTGATTAATGAGAGTTTTTTGTAATGACAGTGAAAAACATATTTGGGCGAGTTTATCTTAATGGCCATCATTAGTTAAAGGGCCGCCGGAATTACATAGTTAATCAAGAGTTTTCCAAGAGTTTTCCTAGTTATGCTGTTAATGACACAAGTCTCCTAACGTATAAGTACAACATATATTCATGTCATTAAGTTACTTATCAAAACTTGTTCAGCTAAGGTCTGGAGGTCTTCAGGCCTGGTGTGAGGAAGGGAAGGCCACAACATTTCTACCTCTGCCTCTCACTTACCTTGAGAACAATTCTTTGCTTTCCACCAACGTCCAAGTTTAAAAATGAGGCAAATAGTCAAGGAAAAGGAACAACTCTCATCATCATTATTATCTTTATCATTACAATAATAATAATAATAATAATAATAATAATAATAATAATGATAATAATAATAATCATAATAATAATAATAATAATAATAATAATAATAATAATAATAATAATAACAACAACAACCATAATGATAATTCACAGACTCTGAACATATATTTTCATGCCCATGTTCCTAAACACCTAATTCTAGAGACACTATCACACCCGGATCGCTAGATTCTCGAAGGAATAACCTTACGTCTTATGAATGGAGGTATATGACAACCTAACCATAAATCAGATGCCAAGAGATAATATTCTCCGAAACTGTAAAAGTTTTACAATTATTCCTGGTAAACTTTACTTACAATTACTAAGTATGGGTCATTATTACCGTATGCTTACATAAAGAGCCCCCCTAGAAAACAAAAAATTTCCCTACAGTACAATCATTAAAACGCCTGTAAGATAATTAGTCAAAATATATATACAAAAAAAATAATTGGGTGTGGAACACTTTGTGGCTGGCCCAAAGATCATTAGTTATAACTTTATTTCGCAAATGGCTTTCAATGGCCAGCATAGCCTATTGCAGAGGTCGATTACACTCCCTGGGACCAGGAGTCCATTAAGAGATCCAGGCTACCAACTGGTTCCAGTGCGATCCACAGATGTTTATTGAAGCTGCAGCCTTTGGGGAGGCTCCGGTCATCCCTGAGACTCATACCTTTGCGATTCCCAACCTCCTGGTGCACGAGTTTCTAAAACATATATGAATTTCCCAAAAACTAAAAGTAACTGACATACAAGGAAATCCCCTGATCTTGGTATCTCGAGGAAGGTAACTCGCTGTCAACTTCAGAATCCTTCTCCCTCTTCTCCAAGTAGAGCAGCCAGTTCTTCGGGGATTGTCTGAGATTCCCTCTTCCTAAAAAAAAAAGACTCCTTTCTCCCACTCTCCTTAGCGTATCCCTAGAGTCTTTTGTTACCAATGCAAGTCTTCCCTCTTCCCTGGGAAGAGAACCGGGTCATTGACTCGGGAAAGCTTGCACTCTTCCTCCTGACGACTTTGTCATCGATATCTCCTGCAAGCCTTCCTTCTTTCCGCCGAAAACGACATCGTCACCTGTAAGCCTCCCGTCGTTCCCTGGATGTCTTGGTCATCAGAACCTCCCTGGGAACCCATCCAACTTCCGACTTATCAACAGCCAGCCTGGTTGTTCATGCTGTCTGAAGACCTACTCTTCATTTCATCTCGAGAGACTGGTCATCATCATCTACTGGGAACATTCCCTCCTATTAAAACATTAAAACTATCACTATCAGGTGGAAACCTCCCTGGCTCATCTATACGGACTTTCCCCGATTATTACTGGAAACCTCCTTCCTTCATCGTCATTACAGCAGCCAAGTCGTTCAACCCTCTGGAAGCCTCCTTCCTCCCTCCCAACCAGAGCAGCCAAGTCTTTCAAACCCTCTGGAAGACCTCCTCCTATTTCCCGTCTTCATGAGTCTCGCCTTCACTCCAGACGAGCAGGTCGTCGGCACCTTCTGGATTACGGTAGCAATTGCCGCTGGTCTTGGGGCTCTCGAGTTTTTAGTTCAAGGTAATGGGCCTCCAATTAATGTTTTTACCCCGGCACAAGTTCTCAGAGAGGTGAGAGTTTTGAATGGGAAGCAAAGCAAAGTTTTCACTCTTCTTATCTTGCAGCATAATTACGGCCATTTCCTCTTCCTTGTTCGTGGTAACTACCTGTCTGAAGAGCTACAAAGGTCAGTGACTGGCAGATATGTAAACAGCTCCGTCTACGAGAGCAGGGTGGTGGTGGCGAGAAGTGTGATGAAATGAGGGTGATGATGGAGTGAGGATGGTGACGGAGCGTGGGAGGTAATGGAATGAAGGTGGTAATGGAGCGAGGGTGGTGATGGGAAGAAGGTGATGATGGTACTGATTATAGATGACGAAGGTGAAGACAACAGTGACGACGACAGTGAAGGCTACGGTGAAGACAGCGGTGACGCCAAAGCCACACCTTTTTTTGCTGCCGTATAAAACTAGTCCGGTTGTCATTACAAGTGTGTTGGAGGGTCTCAGGCAAAGTGCCGCTACCTGGTAAAGAAGAGAACATGTGAGCTGAACTCCCTGATAGTTCCTCCCTTCCAGCTTGGGACACCACCAGCTCCCTACAATACACTCCCTCTCACTATACCAGAGACTCCCTTCCCACCTTGGCACGGGCTCTAACCCATCCGAGCACAGGTGCCCTCTCTCCCTGGTATGGGTTCCCTCCCACCCTGTCACGGGTTCTCACCTAACTCGACATGGGTCACAACCCAACCTAGCGTGGGCTCCCTCCCTCCCGCCCTAGTGCGAGTTCCAACCCACCCTAGCAAGCAATCCTTCTCGCCCTGGCACGAGGTTTTCTTTCCATCCTAAGACGAGATATACGCCCACCCTGCAACAGGTTCCTCCCACCCTGTCGCAGGTTCCCTCCCACCCTTCCACAGGATCCCTTCCACCCTGTCACAGGCTCTTTCTCCCAACCTGTCACAGGTTCCCTCTCACCCTCCCACATGATCCCTCCCAACCTGTCACAGAATCCTTTCCACAGGTTCCAAGCCATAGGATCCCTCCCACCCTATCACAGGTTTGCCCCCCCCCCCCATCGTCTTACACAAGCTGGCTCCCGCGCCAACCCCCAACACTTGTGAACCCTCCCACACCCTCCAACACCCTCTCCTTCCACCGCAGCACTCCCCACCACAACCTTACCCCCCTTCTCCCTCAGCTCCGTCGCTATCATCACGCTTTTGTTACGTAGTGGTTTGGGTGGGCGCCGCCGCACCACTGGGGATAGAAGAAAGTTTAAAGCAACACGCAGATGGGGGAATCAGGTAGTGGGCGAAGTGGTGAGGCAGGGGTGTGTAGGATGACTGCTGTGCACTTTGGTTGGTCTAGGTTATAGGGACTTTACACATACGTCTGAACTGATACGTAACCTTGAGTCTAGACCTGTCCTTAGAGATATGGCTCTGCCCGTACACGTGAGAAGGTATGACAATACCTGTGAAGATGGTTTGCTTTGGGCTGCCTGAGTGTGGGCTCCTCTATTTGCTGTCATTGTCCCACCATATATACAGTGCTGCTAACACCCCCTCCCCTCCCCACACACACATGCCATTTTATGTTTTTGTTTTTTCCTGTTTTGTAGTTTTATGATCCTAATGTAGTAACATCCCCCCCAAATGTA
>JAUUDW010012074.1:0-10169 GCA_032361385.1 Panulirus guttatus | reverse complement strand
ACTACTTTCATGGATTTTCAGATAAGAAATCATGTTTGTCTTATTTATAATGCACATAGCTGCACCATATGTGTGTAGTACTGTGTTACCATAACAATGCACATTTCTAAATAATAGTTAACAATGTAAATGTCACCCATAGGTAAAATCATATGACATTTTCTTAGTTCTAGTAATTTTATCTTTTTTTTTCAGTGTTCTACTTATCTCAACCCCATATTTTCCCTCAAATTCAGAGCCTTACCCACTTCTGAGTTATTCAGTGCTATACAACTAAAAAACATTTTTAAGTTATTCATATAACAGCCTTAAACTACAGTTCTATCAATATGTTTCAAGATAGCATACTCATTTCCCTACATCACAACTGCAGTCACTTACAATCTCAGATTTTCTTGCTGCAATGTTTGATTTACCTTAAACAAATCATTTCACATATATACAGTATACAAGTAAAGCCACAGCCAACAAACTTACCAATGCTAATTTAAATTTGAGGAGATTTTTAGGTACAGAAGTTATGTTATTCATTTGCATGATATGTATTCATAGTACTAACTATGATCACTACCTGATAAATACAATATCACCAATAAACTGTTCCATTTAGCCACCAGTTGCACATCTACACACGCCTTAGAAATGTTCGGACTGACACAAAGGTGTGGAAGCACAGGCAACAACAGCAACTACATCAACATGGGAACAGACATGAAACTGCAAGGATAGTAGCTACTGCTGATGCAGAAGCAGGTAAAAGAGGTGACATAGGTGTCCTGTAGTGCTGCTGCAGGGGAGATGAGGCATTGTATACATCCTTTGGTGCAGCTGCAGGAGAGAGAAACACTGCCAGGGTCCATGGGAAGGACAGGTAACAGGAGAGCAGATGGTCCACGATGCAGTTATGTGCTGGTGGACAGCAGCTGTGTCCTAAGGCCATAATCTTATTTCTGGCAGAGACAGGATAGTAATGCAAAAGGCACCTTGGTGCTGTTCCAGTGCGGTTGAAGCACTCCTTGGTCCCATGGTGCTAATGGTGCTGCTGCAGGAAGGTTAATGCATTTCCAGGGTACAGTGATGCTGCTGCAAGGGAAATAAGGTGTTGCCAAGTCCTGTGGTGTTACTGCAAGTGGGGATGAGGTGCTGATGATTTACTGTGGAGCTACTGCAGGAGGGAAAGGCCATATTAAAGGCCTGTGGTGCTGGTTCAGGAGAGAGGGATGATGAAATTGCCCCATAGCACTCCTGCTGGAGAGAGAAGAAGCCAAGGTCACATGGTGGCCTTGCTGAAGAAGACAGTGCAGGTGTCCCATCAGTGGTCAAACATGTTCCTAGTCGGAGAGTTGATCATGGTGTGTCCTGTGACTTAAATGCATTTGTGCACATTACAGAGGGATGGCTCATTCTTCAGTAGCAACAAGAGCTTTGTGTCCAACACCAAGATCCCACTGTGCACACAATCCGGTTATTCGTTTATGAACTATAGTTTCTGAGCATGCAAACAAATGTGTGTAAGTAAACTCAGTTGTAAACACTGCTGTTCTGCAGACTATATGGGGGCCTCTACATGAACTGCAATTACAGCCAAAGGTTCTTGACTGTTGCATGGAGAATGTAATTATATCACTATAGTATTTGCGGGTTCCTGTATCATTAATGTAACAGGTATATAAATTGCTAAATTCATAATAGGTAAATAAACATGGTATCATTTGTTTAAAATAAATCTACTGTATCATGACTATTCTAATACTACATCAATTCTGTACCTCCAAGCCATGCCCACCTTTGCCATATTTCATCAATTATTTTGATGCTGCATTAGTATATCAATGAGGAAACTGAGAACATGGTAAAGTACCAGATTAGAGATGCCACTTTATATCTGTATGAAACTGGAAGAAATTGGGATCAAAGCCTTCCCTACAAGTATCAAAGCTGATTTAGACTGGAAATGCATAATTTGGAGAATGTTTTATCCTACAATAAAAATAAGGTGACAGTGGTGAGGGCTCTGGAGATCAGGAAAATGTAGATTTAGCTACAGTAAAAGTAGGCAAAATACTTGTAGAATCAACAGAAGTTATGGAAAGCTCAACTGAATTTAAGTAGCAGGCAATTTATTCCTTTATCATATGTTATTCTTCAAATATATTACCAGTAAATAGTCTCTATTTATGAGAATGGTAGGATGTTTACATTCATGAGGAAAAAATGGATTCCATCAGCTTCAGTGCAACTATATATATCAAGAACAACACTGAAAGTTAGGTAAATGTAAGCAAGGTTTCTAGACATTTTATTCATTTATAGAATTGCTTCAGCTACTCTCATGCTAACCAACCCCTCATTCTCCTGATCTTCATAGCCCTAGAATCATTTCTGAGCAAAGCTAGATTCTGTGGAAGAACACATATCAGTATGTAACCTCACAGGGCACACGAGAATTACCTTGATATATTACAACTATGAATCAAAATCTAAGGTGAAAACTGGTAGCTATGGAAGGAAAACTTAGATAACAGTTTAATACATTAAGATGGTTTCTACAAATGTTCCATCTACTTTTACTTAACCTCACAATTAATTTATGGATTTGAAAGAAATGCACATCAAAGAACTCTTTATACTTAAAAGTGATTCAGACTGAGGCAACAAGATCTGGAGCAATATCGCTAATCTATGGTAATAAATAAATGAGTGAGAATGAATATCATGATTAATGAAAACATGAGGCTAAAGTAAGTAAAACACAACTAAAAAGCAAAAGAACCTATGAGCATCTCACCTAACTTCACCTAGGGGCTGAGATTTACTTTTATCTTCAATAAAATGTTAAATTTAGCAAACAACACTGCCATGATGTTCATTCTACTGTACAGTATTGGTTGCATGTAGTTCAAGAGATGGGGGCCCTGCCTGTACAGTACAAGTAGGTATTTTCAAATAAATACTCACATAACAGCACATCAAACTCAGCAAACACACATCCTAGCCAATGAAAGTAAACATGCCCAAACATTCACACATTTCTTAAATAACATGGGATATAGAGTAAATCTTGGTTGATGGGGTGGTTTTCATAGACAGTTAACGATGAACCCACATTTTACCTGATGATCACAGCCCTCCCCTTCTCACATGATAAAAGAAAATTAAAATACTTCAACAAAATCACACTTCCCATTCTAAATCACTTCTACCATACTAAGTGAGTTCAATAACATCCTTTTACCAAAGCCATGAGATACTCCTGTGGTGCCCCTAAACTGGAAGTTTATCACATGATTTTCGTTACCTGTACTACTATCACCTTATCAAACGGCAATAACTAAATTCTGATTCTCCAAATCACACTGCACTGATCAAAATCAAATCTACTCAGATTGACTGAAATAACAGCAAATTCGTCCATTATCAAAATACAGAGTAACAGCCCTATACTGGCATTTAGCCGGGCATAACTGTACTCTATAAATTCACAAGTTTTTGCAATATCTCATAAATATGCAGTAGCCCATCCATCTGAACCTTCCCCGTAAGTTTTCGTATATTTCAGGAAGTCTCTTGCGATGAATCAACATATTATGTCAGGGCCTTATCAACTGAAGAGAGGAAAGTAATTAATCAGCATTAGCTAAAGTCAAATATGCCAAAGAAATCCTGTTGTACTGCTGTACTACTTCTGACCGGAAAAGAAGACCATTTATTTACAGACTGGCTATCGAAAACATATATAATCTCTACAGTTTAGTAGGTATTATGCTAATACTAACACCCCTACTAAAACGTTCCTCTAAAGTAATAACATATTCGAATGAGGTAATACCTGATAATTCGTGAAAAAAAAGTTGAAATTGAAATTCTTATGCCGTACGTGTTGATACAAGGCGTCGTTTTGATAAATGTTATGAATGGTCACATTCTATAAATATCAATATATATATCGTATAAATATTTCAAGCTTACCTTTTCTTAAACTTTAGGAAGATTTTATATTTACATACATAACAAAAGAAAGTAAATATTACTTTGGCACCTACTTATACTAAAGATCTTTGCCTACTGTTTTCTTAGTTTGTTCTCCTGGGAAAGCATATATGCAAGATTCTGCAAGCTGGTATAAGTGAATTTCATATCACATATTGTCAGACAAATGAATGTTACTCAAAACGTAAAGGTACATATTTCACTGAGCCTATGTAACTATTTCTTACCCAAAGGATTTTTTTTTTCTGGTGAAGTACATATACTCCTTTCAGGTCACTTGCCTTGGTAAAAAAAAGAAGAAATCTCAGACATCTGTTAGCAGCTGGGTCTGTCTGTGATTCCTTTGTTACTCATCCTTACCACGTGTTCAGATTGCATTCAATCGTGGAGGAAAGTGAGTACAATATCTTTCGTGATGTGAGGACTGGACTGAAAGGAATTCAAAAACACGGGTATCACAACAAAGCTGTGTAGATATACACAAGGGCTCGAAGCTACTACGAAAGTTGCTATTGTTGATAAAGGAGTAGGATAGGCGAGATTGGAATCCCATGGTGCCACTGCAGATGTACATCGTTGCCTTATCACGAGGAGGAGGAGGAGGCGTTGCAGTTATCCCGTGATAGTGCTGCAAAAGAAACGAAGTATTACCCAAATCCCGTGGTTGTGCTGCAGAAGGGAAAGGGTGTTGCTTAGGTCTCGCGGTTGTCCTTTTGCAAGAGGGAGGAGGCGTTATTGAGCTCCAATGGTTTTGCTGCAGAAAGAGGGAGGCGATGCAGAGTTCCTGCGGTTGTGCTGCAGGATGGAGATTGTGTTAAAGAGTTCCCATGATTGTGTTGCACAGGGGAGGAAGTGTTACTGACATCTCAAAGTCACAGTGCAGGAGGGTAGGAGGTGTTGTCTAGGTCGTGTGGACGTGAAGCAGGAAGGAAGCGTTGCTGAGTTCACCCGGTTGTGCTGCAAAAGGGAGGACGCAGTGCAAGGTTCCCGAGGTGATGCTCTGCTGCTTGAAGGGGAGGTTGTAGCTTGGATCCCATGATGCTGCTATTGCTGCAAGAGGGACGCGGTCTGGCTAAGGTCACATGACTTAAGACGTTTCAGACACTAATGTTCATAGCCAATCTACAAATTGACGATGTAACAGTGGCATATAGATTACAAAGGCCCACAGAACAATGCGTGAAGGTCATTAAAAGTTGGGGTATGAAGTACGGCTGTGGGGAAGAAGGGCTGTGGAGTGACCTAAAAGTTTTACTAGGTATCGAGGTCACTCATGCCATCTGGAGTGTGAGTTATCACCGCAGGTTAGAAAGATTTTGTAGCAACGAGATGCGTGAGGTTGTTCAAGTCCCGTATCACGAGTCTCTCGCGGACTGATGACAGCAGGCGAGAACGTCTGTGGAGCGACGAAATGATTGTATCACTACACACGTTTTTCTAGTAACATTAGCGATGCTTTCTTTATCAGAATGATGTGCATGAAAGTGAGATCGTAGCACCTTAGCTCCTCAGACTTCAGTGTATTCGGTGAGTGACGGTGGTGTCACTTTCTAGAATCTATGTTTCTTCCCAGTCTTATATTTCTATCATTAAAGTATCTAACATCCTAATGGGAAGAGCAGTATCTTCCTCTTCAGGTTCCTCTACATGTCTGCTGCTCCAATGCCAAATAAACTTTTCCAATGCCGTTCTTTATTCTTCTTTTACTCAAATTCCTGTGAGCGACCTCTATACCTAGAAAGCTCTCTGTCATTCTAGGACAGGATCTCCATATGTTACCTCATCCATGAAGGAGGTCGTCACCCCGTCACCTTGAGGTCACCTGTGTGTACATGACGGTGTAGCTCCACTTGCTAGCCTCCACAATGAATGGATATTAAGTAGCTGGCTTTTGTGCAGAGCCGTCCCCAATCTTTCGTCCGAGCAGCTGCTACTAGACTGGTGCAACAGGTGTCAGAAGTCTTTTGCTCCTATACGAGCAGCTGAAAAAAGAGCTGGGGAGCCCCGTCTGCCCGTGCTTCATCAACCAATCCGTTGCGATAATGCTTTTACTTTACTGCAATATAAGAAAGAAATGTTCATAGGTAGAGGCTGGAATGGTGAGTACCTGAGCTGTATCCAGGGAGGCCACTATAAGGGTGTTAGTTGTGAAAAGGTTCTGTGTTGGGAGGAGAGACTCTTACCCTTAATACTGTTGAGCAGTGTTAGTCACAGACGGTCGCTCTTGACAAGAAGACTCTTGCATCACTGTTCCAGAATCTGTAAAAAAATCCAACTCCCAGTCTATGTCCTTAAAGAAATCGTTTGGTCGGAGAAAGCTAATGCCCTTGTGTCTCCTCTTGGGGCCTAGTTTCCTCTCTTGTTTCACTTCATCCTTTGTGTACAAAATATTCAAATTTCACCACTACCTGAGACTTCTCTCCTATCTGATGCTTATTACTTCCAGGTTGTTGTGTAGGGATATGAGAGCAGGTGTCAATAATGCATCAGTTCCTACAAATAAAAGGCTGCCCATTAACACGATCATGCAAGAAGTTTACCTGAAGAAATTTTATATCTCATGCGAGACCAAGTGTTTTCAATCCTCGTAGTGTAGTTGAAAACCCATTATAATTTTTTTCCTGTCTCCAGGCAAAGCTTGTCTCCCTGCATCCTGTACCAACCTGACTGTGACTTCACTGCTTCGTTAGATATTTTGATTTGATTTGTCATATCTAATAAGAGAATTGCATGCGAAATAACAACGTAAATTTACTTTCTACACTATATACTCCCTGACAGGAAGATCACCCAACAATCGTTCCTGATTTTCTTCATTATCAAAAAGGACAGATTCCCTGTTAATTTCGTACTTCCAACATTGCTTGATTGCGTTTTTCAGACAAAATTTAATTGCACTCAATACCCTTATCAAGTTCCAGCCAGAAATATATAATTCAGTTTCCTCTATGAGCTTTCCTAACTCCAGATATTTCTTACAAACTACTAATGCATCCGCTAATATAACAAAGCTGCAAACCACACAAAACATAGCACTCAGAATAATCATTGGCTGCCCAACAACCACAAACACTCAACAGCCTTATAACGAAACAAAGATCCTACCAATACAGACCCACCTCAACATGCTCGGTGCCCAATTCTATGCTACAGCACTAAACCCCTTCCACTCACTCACTCTATGAGTAACCAACAATCCCTTATTAGAAATAATTTTTTTTTTCTTACGTTGGAGGGTCCAGTCACGGACAAAAGTCCACATCAAGGCCAAGCCTTAATTGAAATATAGAGAGGTAAATGAAAGAAAAAAAAAGACGAGAAAGTATTAATGAACTTCGAAGGAAGTAAAAATCTGTCTTTGAAAATGTGCCGGGTCATAGTTATTGGGAAAGATACGAGAAGATAAAGAGTTCCAAATCTTCGAAGTGTAGGGACAGAAACAATTATTAAAACGGCCCACCCTTGAGTTAACTGCCAACTGCCACACAATATTCATGTGACGCAGCAGCCTGCCGAGTATTGCGTGGTCTAGTTTGTGGTGGGGACACGCAAGCAGTCAGCCCTCTGGAGAAAAAAAAAAACTACAGAAGGGGGAAAATGAACAACTTTGTGGCATAAGGCAAGCGGGTCGAGTCTTGATGTTAACCCGGGAAAATTTGTAAGTCAGATCTCTTTCGATTCAACTCTGTCAGGTAAGGGTGTAGAGCTAGAACCACTCCAGATGTGAGAGCAGTATTCCATACAAGGATGGATCAATCCTTTGTATACACGGAACAACTGTTCGGAAGAAATGAAATTTTGACATCTCAACAGGATTCCCAATTTCTTTGAAAGAGACAACTATTTCCGTAATGTGGGGTTTCCAAGATGGAGTGGATGTTACAGTAATACAAGTAAGTTCACTGCGTCAAGAGGTGGAATTACAGAACAGTCAAAGGAGAGAGGAAAGTTGTAAGGAATTTCCAATAGAGAGTTGGGCAGAAACTGGGTCTTGAAGGCATTAGATTTCACCAGATTTCGTTTACTGAGATATCCTGTCCCAGTCTAAGTTCATTGAGGAAGTTGTGTCGAATGAGATGCGGCTCGAGTGAGAGGAGCAGAATTGAAAGCTGTGGATGAATGCAGTGTTGTCAACGTATGAGCGCATCTGGTTGTTTGTGGAAGAATGGATATCGTTGATGATAAGTAAAAAAGTGTATGGGACAAGACAGAGCTTTGAGGACACCGCTGTTGGTGAGGAAAGGAGAGGCTGATCCATCAACAACCACAGAGATAGATCGGCTAGGGAAGAAGCTAGATATGAGGGAGCAAAATGAGGGAGAGAAGCCAAAAGAGGGAAACTTTGAGATGATATCCCGATGCCACTCCCTGTTAAAAGCTTCGTATGCATCAAGGGTAACTTCAAAGGATTCCCTAAACTCTTTCAGGGATGATGAACAGATTTTACGTAGATAGGAAAGAGTATCACCAGTAGATCTCACCTTCCAGAAGTCATACTGTGAGATTCAAGATGTCTGACAGTATGAGAGATGAGGAATTCAAGGCCTTGGAAATGGTAGATGTCAAAGCATTAGGACAATAGTTAAAGGGGTTAGAACGGTCACCCATTGGATGGGATGTACAGTGGATCACAAAAGTATCGTTGCACAATATGCGTCAAACGTTTGGGACGAAAGTACGAGTCACTGAAATATTAGTGTCCGGCGTACCACATGTTGGTAGCCCTGATGTCGGGAGGTGCCATATAACGGCAGCTACCGATATCCCCTTACTAACATATACCATATGTTATGTTTATATAAATAGACATTGTTCATACAGAATGAGACGTTGGTAATTTATCAAGGGAGGCAGATATATAGTGGGTAACGTGGTTTACATTGGTGGTTACGTATACAGGCCAATCTTTGTGCGCCGATAATGCTAGCAACGGCGTCATGTGCTTATTACCGTCACACACTACATCTACTCTTATCATGTGACATTACACCAAACGCCTCACGTGTCAGGTTAATACACATCACCTATGAAATGCAATGTGCGATAAGTATTCATGGTTGATGAATCGGTCGGTGACTGGCCATCATTACAATGTGATCCGTTAGGCAAAATCATATACTCTATTTAGCCATGGTAATGTAATATTACATTTACTACAATGTACCGTGTCGTATGTTCAGGGAAACAAAAGTAACACATGCTTCACATCTTCACTGATATAATAAAACGAGTATATCCTCCACCATACAAATAAGCAAACAGATGGTTGATGGTTAGCGGTATTAGGTAACATTGTATATATCGTATCCACACCAGCATATTTCACCATTATGCCTCATGTAACCACATCTAACAACATGATCTATCAACATTTTCTATCATGTCATTCTCATAATTTACTGGTCCTCATCGGTAGTGGTGCAGCATGGGTGGCCGACCCCCAACGTTATAATTCGAATGAGCCGATGTACTTTTTCTTCATCAGGATTGTATACATATGGAATCAAAGATTGAAAGCAGTATCATATATATGATTAAGAATAGATTTGATAAAACATTTTGCTTCAGGTGAACGATTTACATTATTTGCGCCTCCTTAGTCACATTGACAATTTGTAGGTTTTTAGCTCTGAATTATCTGTATGCCTCGTAACATTTACCACACTAATCTGTGAGCCTATATCTTCTGCTTTCACAAACTGCCTCCAAAGGACCCAATGGCCTGTTGCTGTTTGAAATCCATTCCATACCAATCAGTTGACCTGCACCATCTGTGAATAGGCACACACAACAACACAACACTTCATGACCTTTGGTCCCGATTGATTGACATGGACTGCCTCCTTGATTGCTGCAGAAGCCTCGTAAGGATAAAAGGGACTTTAAGTCAATAAATATATCTATATTCGACCTACCCTGCCACTAACATACCTGGTTCCATTGTGATGGTGTTATAAGTGACCTGAGCTCTGGCACTTGTTTTCTGCGGTTTTTCTCATTTATTGTTTCTGCTTTCCTTTGTTTCTCCCTTGATCTTTTACAAAGAAAATTCTCCATAATAAGCACAGTTTTTAAATTCATTTGCCAGCTAGACTATATTGGTATGCATGAGGAAATGTAGCGATTAGAAATGTAATTACCACTGTGTTGTGTGAAAGGTATGCCTTGAATGTATGGGT
>JAUUDW010012063.1:0-10170 GCA_032361385.1 Panulirus guttatus | reverse complement strand
GCCCGAGAAATGAACCCGTGCTACTGAGAATGGGAAGCAGACGGCAAACCACTTGCACCCACCGATGGGTTATAATTTACTATTCTGTAACTACTATCTACATCTCCATGACCCCGCCCACTCATTCTGGGCCTGTAAGGTGAGACAGGCCGGCCACATCCTGGCCATGAGGTTGCCGCGAATCAACTCACGGGGAGCTCAGTAATGGCTGTACATCAGAATATGTAATATTTACATGTAAAACAAACAATTTCGCCGTTGCGCGCTCGAGAATTGAACCCGGGCAAGCAATGGTAGATCTTAGAGGTGACGACCTAACATACGTCAGATTGAAAGGAATGTCACCGGCGCATCCCGTCTGAAGGAAACCAAAGTGGTAGTGAGAAAACAACCTGATATGCGCAAGAATCCTGCGGAATTGAAAATATAATGAATAGAGATTCACTGACTATTGAAACAGTAAAAAATAAAGGCATTAGCCTAAAAGTTCAAAACAATTTCCTTTCTACTAGATAGATTAAACGAGAGAAAGTTTCTAGAAAGTAGGAAGAGGAGGGGTCTTGAGACAGAGACGATATAGACAAGGGCAAGTTCCGTGGAACTCACTCATTCGCTGTTCGTGAAGGCATACCATCTGGTACAGAGGTTTTAGTCGTCTCTACAGAGCGGAGTGCTATTTGAGTCTTGCGATGAAGGAATATAGGAAGGTTCGTAAAAGAGCCTGAGAGGGTAACTCTGAAGAAGAAACACTGGAAGCGTCCGAAGGGAGCTACAGCACAGTGTAAGCTGGACGAGAGAGAAGAGTAATAGAGCCATGCAAATCTATCAGTAGCCCACACGTGGCCAAGATGAGCCATATATGCAATAAGAATGTAAGTATGTAGTCTTAGAATCACGTAGAAAACCTGAACGATATGTTTAAGATTTCTCGACTATTGGTTATAACTTGAGGTAAAAGACCTTCTTGACCGAGGCTGTCTGCAGGCATGAAGGCAAAAGAACCCGCAGCAGCGCTGTGACGATTGGAAACAGAAATAAGGCTTCGTTCGGATAAGAGGGATTTTCTTTTTTCCGTGTTGGATGCGCCCCAAGGCACTAGCCCGCATGAATGAGTAAAAATCTCTCAAATCATGAAAGAAATGAAGAGACATTAGTAGAACTAAAGATGCACGCTGCGGAACAGTGACCTCTGTTATGCACTGTACACAGAGGGAAACTTGAGAAAGAAATCTGGCAAAATCATTATAGCGAGCCCTCACCAAAATGCCACAGGAGATGCTCACAGGGATGATGAGAAGTCGAAAAAGAGAGAAAAGATTTACTGGAGTGTGAGTAGTTTCCAGAGAAGTGAGAGAGTGTAGCGAGAGGTGAAAGAGACACAAGAGAAAAAAAGAAAAGAATCTGGTTTAATTGTGACGCCTGAAAAACATGGGTATAGCGTCTGACTTGTTCAACATCGCCAGCGAGGGAGGAATTCTACCTCTGTGTAGCGTACGTTGAGGTCCCCTGGTACGGGCAACTCTGGCAAGTGGGTCAGTGGATGCCATAGCCTTGACGAAGGAGGCGAGGTAGCCGAAGAATACGAGATTTGTACAAAGGAACATAAAAGGAATACATATAGTGATAGTCTAATTGGCCCTAACGAGGCTGTTTGCAATAGGAAAAGATGTCAAGAACTCATAGATTACTGTGGTAATAGTTAAAAAATAACATTCAGGTGTTTTAAAGAGAAAAACTCTTAAACTTCTTTATGTAACTAAAGAAGCGTAAAATTATGAGTAGTAGATCTAAAGCTAGATATCTATCAAATCTGTTAAATACCTTCAACCAATGTAACAGAGTTAATGAACGGTGGGTGAAAGAATGGGAAGAAAGCTGTGGCTGCGAGACAAACTTCGAGGCTGTTGGCATCAGGAAGGGTGTCCACTGTCCATAAGGAGTGCAAAATGTTTGCTGCTGCTCCTATAGGAAAATTCTCTGCCTTGAATTGGACACCGAATAAAAGGAAATCCATTGGAAACTCACTGGACAATACTGTCTTTGATGGAATAAATCTGGGGCGATTACTAAGGGCTGTTCCTCAAAAGAAAGAAAAAACTGAGCTTCAAGGCCGCAGTCAAGTGATACGGAAAGAGAGTAGTCTCGTGGAACAGTCAGCGTCATGGGTGGGGTCAAAACTGCTGCTTTCACCTGCTTAGCAATGCCACGCCACACAACCCTACACGTCCGACTCTCTCTCTCTCTCTCTCTCTCTCTCTCTCGCTCTCATACAGCCGCGCTATTCCGTGGTAGTGTCATGTAACTTCCGCAACCCACCAACACTGCTACACCCACACACTTTTCCACTTGGGCGCCTCCATATCTACTCCATATAAGCATACTACACTAAACCCATCTCCATCCGATAGCGGCAAGGCACAGCCAAACGCTACGGACAGTGTAACGCAAAAACAACACAAACCCACCGGGACCACACCAGATCCACAGACGACCAGTAGTGCTACATCTAATCCACATAAATCTAGAAGCGTTATTCCATATCCACAAAAACCCTGCTGTGTTACCCACACCCATAGAAACCCAGCAGAGTTGCGCCACACCCACATAAACTGGGCACCGTTACGCTACACCCACAGAAACCCAGTAGCGTTACGCCACTCTCAGACAGAACCAACAGCGTTGCGTCACATCCACACAAACCCAGTGGCGCTGCGCCAAACCCACACGTGTGTCATGTGTAACGAACGTCTTAAATTCCTAAGAAGGAGTGAGCTGGAATGGTTGGATGGAAGTTCTGTATCAGGAATGACAGGGAGCATCTGACTCCGGATCTCATGAGAAGCTGATTAACCCTTAAGGACAACCGTCACGTGTAAGGAATATTTCGCTACCCTTGGATCCAACAAAACCGTTGGGGTAAAAAAAAGTTCTAACTGCAGTTTATGAAAACAAAAACAAAAAGATGTACATGAAAATTAAGCCTTACCTCATTACGATATAAGAATGATGAAAATATAATGGAAGAGAATGTTTTTTGTAAAAAAAAGAAACAAACATGAAAAACATATGAAAAAGAAAATATCACCCTTATCAATACTACACCACAGAAACTTTGCATTGTAAGGACTTAATATTAGAGAGATCTATTCCCCAGACCACAAGTTTCTTCCTAACAGACGAAGATATTCCCTGCACTGCCGTCATCTGTGGGCCATTTATCATATACTTGTTATTCATTCTCTACACTATCACTATCCATGGGTCTACAGGACCCAAACACTATGAAAACACAAAGAAGTTACTGGAGCACAGTGACACAACCAACATTCTGAACAAGAACTGAAGGCAGAGGGATCCACGTGGTCGTACGCATATGGAAATCCCGTAGAAAAAATGAACTTCGAGAAGCGTATGGTCTGATAGACCCAATGACAGTGTTTTAGAGTTAAGAAGTTCGATCAACAGACAAGAACAAGAGGAATAATCATCCTTCAATGGACAGGAGGTTATCTTAATGAACGGGAACAAAAGATGCATGTTAGAGCAGCTTTCTCGAAACAGGCTGAGTGGAGTGCACAGGTCTATGCTGTGGGACCACTATTTTTTTTGATATGTGCAAATGAATTGCCAGAAGGTAAGGGCTCTTACTTGAACGTGTTTGCAAATGATGCAGAGTTTATGAGGAAACTGAAAAACGGGTAGGATTGCAAGAATTTTCAAAGGGTCTTCGACAGACTCCACAGTTCGTCTGGTATATGGTGAATAGAAGTCAAGCAAAGTGGATGCAAAATGATGAGGATGTGTCACAGCGAAAGAAAGCCTCGAAATCATTATCAGGATATAAGCTGTAAGAATCTGTGTGTGAGGACTATGGAGTCGACATCGTCTCTAACCTGTCGTCAGAGTCCCATTTTAGGAGAACAGTTAAAGAGACCAATTGTTTGCTCAGAAATGCATTTACGTTCATGAATAAGGGAATATTCGAAATATCCTGCAAGCTGTTCATATCACACATGAGGCCGGAAGTAGAATGTGCTTCCAACGTTTGGTGACCGTACTTAAAAAAGGTACGGAGCTACTAGAGAAGGTCCAGAGGCGAGCAACAAAGACGGTACGAGACTCAAGACATTTGTGTTACAAGGAAAAGCTAGAGACCTTAAACTTACCAAACTTAGAAGAGAGAAGAGTGAGGGATGTTCTAATAACAACCTACAAGTTTTCAAAAGAGTGAACAATTCTGCAAGAGATGTAGGGATAGAACAACCACATGAACCAACATTAAGTTATGCAAGAAGCATGCTGAAAAAGATGTGAAGTTGTTGCATCATATAAGAATGGAATAAAATGACTGAAGGTATGGCTGATACAGACATCGAACATGAATTTAAGAAGTTGTATGATAGTAAATAATGTTCAAGTGATGGGGCCCCACGAGTGTAAAACTCACTCCTCGTACAGTACAAACAGATAATTATAAACTGGCAATTACAGTGAAAACTCAGCAGTGTTACTTCACACCCACACTAACCCTACAGCGTTAAGCCAATCCCACACTAACCCAGAAGTGCTACGCCACACCTACACAAAACGCAGTTGTGTTACGGCACACCTACACAAACCCAGCAGCGTTACGCTACACCTACGGACGCCAAGGTATTACACACAACATTCATATGAACCGAAAGTGACACTTCGACACCTACACTAACCCTGCCATTCCACAGTACACCCCAACACCCATTATCAGTACTACACCACATTCATATCAACCACAAATGCTGTCTCACCTCCATACCTTCCCAGCAGTGCCAGGCTACAGCCATACCTGTCAAACGCTGCCAAGACACAGCTACACCCATTCAACAGTGCTAGGCCAAAGCTACACCCACCCAACAGTGCCAGGCTACGGCTACTATCACCCACCAGTACTAGACCACAGACACACCCACTCAGCAGCCCTAGGACACATTTCCACAATGTAAGCGGTGCTATGCCATTGCCACACCCACCCAGCAAAGCCAAACCACAGAAGCAACCTACCGGCAGTGCCAGGCCACTCTCACACTACTGGTTTACGAAGGCAGGATCTATACTGCTACAATTCCAGACTTAAAAAGATGCAAAGTAAAGCCTTAAAAGAATATGGGAAATGTTCCGAAGACCATTACAGTACTTAACATGCGGAAAGAACCAAATATACAGAGCGGTGAAGATAGGATACTTGAGTGATAAGACTGACGATTCTAGATTGCTTTGGTGATCCAGATGATGTTGTCCCGGCTGAACAAACTGGTAAATCATGTAAGCCATAAAATAAGAGACTCTAAACGGTTCCAAGTAACAGCTATTCACATGACAATGTTTGCAATACATCAGTTGTACAAAATTAGGAAGCATTAGCCTCCCTGTGAAATAACTTCCTTTGACATCATCATACCAACTCATCCACATAAGAAACTTATTACTCACAATCTTCACCTTGAACAGTAAGCCACTACCGTTGCTCTTGAAGCCATACAGAAACTCCAGACTGACAGTAACATAACACAAGAGTATCTGTACCAACGGTTCTCCTAACTCTGCCGCTGGGAAAGCTGGAAGTGATACCACTTTATCCCAAGTCACTGGTAACAAATAAGAAAAAAAATGTTAGAATAAACAACTGGATATCTACCTTATAGATTGAATTATTCGCCGTATTTATTGCTCTTGAGTTTGCGGAAACTACAACCACAGACAGTTTAATTATCTCTTGATTCTTTGTCCTTACTCCCTGCCGTATACACCCAGATATCATATCCTAACGGGCTGGTCTCTGAAGCCAGGTACATGGGCCTTCGTGGTGTATCGGTTATCATTACTAGCCACGAGTCAGCACGGGCCATCCCCGGCTCTAACCCGCATGGGTTCGAATCCAGGGTATGGCTGTCGGCCTACACCTAACCCCAGGTGTTCATCCTCCCCTCGGGGCTGATCTTTAAATGGGTACCTGGCTTAGACTTGTGTGTGTGTGTGTATGTGTGTGTGTGTGTGCGTGTGTGTGTGTGTGTGTGTACATAGGAGAAAAGAAAAATTACATGTATATACAAGGTTAAGAGACAAGGCAACACGAGCGTAAAACTCTCTCCCAGTTGCACAAAAATAGTAATCACAAATATGCCATTATCAACTGATCAAGCGATTCGAGTCAAACTGTTATGGATTCACTCTCCAGAAGTATGATAAAGTTGAAGCTTTAGCAAAACTTTCACTTGATAAAGAGCCTGTCGAAGACAATCATGTGTTGTCCATATCATGTCTAAAAGCTCTTAAGAGGAAGGACTTAACTGATCTATTTGAAGCATGGAGATGCGTGCAAATAGTCACCAGTCGATCCGTTATCCATTACAATGAAATGTATGAAGCAAAACATGTGTATGGAGAGAGCAACCAGATAGGCAGTACATGATGTTGTCACTGCTAGATTAAGGTTAAGTTACAGGAACTATTGGCACTTTAACCCATTTGGAGATGTAAAGTCTGAGGGCAAAGACATGGAAGCACAGTACACAATTATGTCTTAGAATGAATATAACAGAACCTTTCAGGGGTAGAGGAAAAAAATGCTAGAAATGGCACAACACCGTTCTGTTAGTTATGAGATTCCTAAACTTAGGTTTCTTCTTTGCATTTGGTAGATGCCATTACGATAAGGGAAGACTAAGTTTATTCAAAAACCCAATTTTGTAGCAATTTACAATTACCCAAACGAACGGGGTCTGACTAAGACCCTTTGTGACCTCTGTAATCCTTTTGCGCTACCGTTCACAGGATGAGTATGGGGTGCACAATAAATTTGCCGGGGTTTTCCCGGCACAAATAAAAAAAATCCTGACAGTGAGGAGCGTTAAAGTGGTGCCCGGAACCATCCTACACTCTCCATGTCAGGATTATTGGTCTTACTTTCTGTCTCATCAAAACGGGACTTCCGGGATAGTCCTGCCATCTTCTTACAAGCACCACATACCTAATCATAACTTGCTTATTTCCGTCTTTTTTTTTCCGTTTCTTAATTCTCTCTCTTTTTCAATTAGGGTCCGGCCTTGATGTGGACTTTTTCCGTGACTGGAGCCTTCAACATAAAAAAAACTGTCTTGTGGTTGTATTGTTATTAAACATTATCAGTTGTTATCAAGGTCGAGGTATTTTCTCTGTCGTTGGCCCTTCGTGTTGCATGTATCAATTATACATCACTGAGTTGCCGTCCGTGGTACTGATAGAGGAAAGAAGTCATTGCGACTCAAATAATAATCCTGTTCGTATGCAAATCACAAATCAAGTACGATAAGTACCATTTACCCACTCATAACAAAAGAGGACTCACACACACATGGATGATGGCAAGGAGATGAGTGAGTTACTTCAAACACGGATTTTATAGTGACAAAAAATAACAAACAAAACTTCAAAGATTGTTGACCTAAACTACCACCTAAAGAAGAGTTCCTCCTTGTTGTACAAAGACTTCCCCGCGACTCCGCAGGACTTCCAGAGAGCCACATAGAACGCACATACATTCTATTCCTACATCAGACAGTAAAGAAATGCAAAACGCCTTTAGCACGAGCTGGCAAGAAAGCCTGGACTCTGAAACAGACACGCTCTCCCCGTTCCGCAAAGGAAGAAGTGAAGTAATCCCATAAAACTATCAACCAGTAGCTGTGATATCGCATATAATTAGATTTTTTAGAGAGAGACGTAAGATATAAGTTGACCGTACTTCTCAGAGTCAAATGATTATTAAAACCCAAGACATCATGGTTTTAGGGCGAGAGGATCATGCTTCTTTCAGTCGCTTGGTCTCTGCGATACGATTTAAGAGGCAGTGGAATAAAAACGAAATGTTGATGTGATAGACTTAGCTAAAGTCTTTGATGAATGTGCCCACGGTGTCAGCTCAAACACTGCATAAGGTAGGAATAACTGGAAGATGCATGTACAGCTTCATGACTCTGGATCACGAAACGTTACTGCAAATCAGCCTATATCCAATGTGTCAAAAGTAAAAAGGTCTGTCATTCAAGGCACTTTACATTCTCCTCTAGTGTCCCTCTCTCTCATATTTGACATTGACCGAGATCCGAATCAGTTTCATATCCTTTGCACATGATTCCAGGATAACTGTGGAAATCTCAACTGTAGAAAATACAGAGAAGTTGCAAGCAGGCAAACAAAGTCTTCCGGTGTGCCACTGAAAATATAATGCCTAATAATGGTGAAAAGTTGCCACTACTGCTTTGTTAGGAAGTTGAGAAAATAGCAGGACAGAATACCGGACAGGAACGGACATCTTTAATACTCTGAAAGAACAAAATGAAGAACCTTGGAATAATAACGTCGAACCACCTTGCTTTAGGTAAACATAAAAGAGCAACAGTTGCTTCTTCCGTAAAGATGAAGCTATTTTTCTTGGCACTAATACTCCGTCGAATGGAATACTGCAACCACTTCATAGGGTGGGCGATTTGCAGAGTTACTAAGTGTGCAGAGAACTTTCATGGGCAGTTGAGGTTCTGAAATACGAGGAACCAAGGAAAACACTGAGGCTGTGCTCTCTCGAGCGCAGACGGGGAAGTTATATAATCACACCCGGAAAATCCAGCAATGCGTGTTTCGTAACTAACGCTTAGACAGAAATGGTTCCCTGTTGGCTAACCCGGGAGACCAAAGCTTAGACTCGGCCCAAGTTGTGGGAGTAGACGAACTCTGGAGTCGACGTAAGGAAAGATAAGGGTAAGTGTTATCTTATCAGATTGACGCTTTCTCGCGTTAGTCTTGCCTCACTGCGATCTAGGTGTTCAAACAGGACTTTTATTGGTAATTATACTTATATATATATATATATATATATTATATTTTTTTTTCTATGTGATTATGTTTGTAAGTCTAATTGTAGATAATCACAGAAGTTGAACATAAATGATAAGTTGGTGAGGAAGCGTGTTAACAGGACTGGTCTCGTAGTAGTGTGCCTGACGACATGCTTCAGGAACGTAAACAAAAACATCAGCGACTCAACATTTCTGGAGGCAAGAAACCGGAAGCGCAAGGTAATAAGTTCAGCTAGCCGGATGGATCATTGTTTAATTATGTGTTTGTACTTACCAATTTGTGTTCTATGGGGAGGGAGTTGTCGACTTGTGGGGCCCCCATTTCTTGAATATTCTCTACTATCATGCAACTTATGCATGTACTCGTATGCTATCTGCATGAACCATGTTCTCAAAGTCATTCTGTTCCAGTCATCCACCACACATACTGTAAAAGTACTTCTTTAAAGAGTAACAAGTTCCTTTCTTAATTTCACGTCTCTCCTTTGGTTGTTTTGTCCCTACGTCTTTCGAGGAGCTGCTCGCCGTCCACGTCATCGATCTGTTTAAAAACTTTTAAGATATGATCATGTCACCCCTCACTCTCCTCTCTTCCAAGGTGAGCCACTTTAAAGTCTCTAGTCTTTCCTCGTGACTCTGGTGTCCTAATTCTGGTATTGTCTTTGTTGATCTCCAGTGGACCTTCTCTGTGAGCACTTTGTGCTTCTGTAGGTGTGATAGCCAAACTTGAGAAACATATTCTAGTTTCGGCCTTATGTAGGATGTGATTATCTTCCTAATCATTTCCTTATCCTTATACTTCAAAGCTATTCTGATATTTGCCAGGAGACACTTTGTCTCCTTGACCCTTCGCCTGTGAGTGGCGATTGGATAGGGATGATGTCGACTCCCAAGGCCTTCTCACACAAAGACCTAACGCTTATTTCTTGTTAAATATTAATCATATTGAGACCTTTCGCTATGACCCATCCACATTACATTTCCTCGTGATGAATTGCATCAGCCATGTATTAAAACAACTTTGAACTCTGTTTAGGTATATGTGTGTGTGTGTGTGTGTAATTATCTGTTTGTACTGTACGGGGAGAGAGTTTTAAACTCGTAGGTCCCCATCTCTTGAATATATTCCACCATCATACAGTTAGATATACGTGGTCTGCGTGCATTAACCATATACTCGGTCATTCTTTTCCATTCACCACCACCTTTATACTATGAAAGTACTTTTACTTTTCTACATTTTTTAACACGTTTCATGTTTAATTTCATGCTGAGAGACGAAGGGTATTCCATTGATTCG
>JAUUDW010012041.1:0-10170 GCA_032361385.1 Panulirus guttatus | reverse complement strand
CAAATTTTTGAGAAAGTGAAAAACATGTCTCTTGAAATGAGCCAGGTCATAGTTATTGGGAAAGACATGAGAATGTATAATGTTCCAAAGCTTCGACGTGTAAGGAAAGAAGCATTATCAAAACGGCAGCCCACCCTTGAGTTCCCAATGGCCACACAATAATCGTGAGGCAGCAGTTGGTTCCTCATTTCGCTCGTCCGGCGAACCCGTAACACAACAGGAACCAAAAATGTAAACTAGTTTCATTCTAAAAATCACGATATTGTTAACCCTCTATGGGGAAAATGGAGGAAGTCTATGGTCTGTTCTCAGAAGGATTCGGAGGCTGTATAGGGTACGCGGGAAAGCCAGTGCACAATGGAGAGACTTTAATCGTAACTCTCGCGAAAAAAAAGCTTAGCAACATCTTTCGTGTTGGGCGAGGGAGTCAACTCCAGGATAATGTCTACCACTGTGTGCGAGTCATGGGCCACTCTGCTACTGTGGCCACGGCAGTAAGAGGCCAGCAGGAAATGTATGAAGAAGTTCCATTCAAATAAATGTTGTCCACTGACACTTCTCGCGGCAGCCAGACAGAATCCTCCGTCCCGGAATGTGTCGAGAGCAGGACGACAACATCTTATAGGAGGGTCGCTTACAATGAAAGGATGGCACCACCGCGTCGTACTGACAACAATTGACGTTCCAGGAAAGGGCCTTAAGATTTAACTGAAATATTCAAGTTTAGTCTTATATTATGGTTGCTGGAGTTATCGAGGCACGTTAGGGGACATAAGACCAAAGGATATAGCTGGGGAGGGTAGGGTGGCCATACGCCCGGCAGCGGTTGGGGTCCGTAAGGCTGAGAGTGGCCACAGTCGGCTGTGGTCAGCCGTGCCCGCGTCAGTGTTGTCATGCCGAGCACATTATGAGGGTCATGGCTCGCTCGCGCCTCCTCAGGACTACCCCTAGCTTGCTGCTGGAAATCACGGTGCTACTGTGCTCTGTGTGTAGCTGTGTCGGACAGTATAATCAATTTCTCTTCAACGAGATCAACTACGGCGCGAGTAACGTCGATGAACCGATAGAACCAGAAGGCAGAGGAAGGAGTTCCCGCTGCTACGATGAAGCAGGCAAGGCACAGGTGGGTGCAGACTGGTTCACATGTTTGAATGACGGGCTTGACTCCTGTGGAGGGTCTGTGCGTAGCCAGGCCAACGTAAGGCATGGAGGCCACGGTCGTCCAGTGTCTGGGAAGAGAGCTGGGTCATCACCCTGGAGACGTCAAGTTGGTCGTGACACGAACGTCGTTATTCGTGACTCAGAGTGTTACTCCTCCGGTATGAGTAGGCGCGGCTGCATCAGTGTAAAACGTGGCTTTGTAAAGTCTTCAGGAAGGGTGTCGTGTGTTGGCGTGACCAGTGACCTCCTTTACGTTGGCCTGACCCGTGACCTGCGTTTTAAGATAGCCTGACCTGTGACCTCTGTTTTCAACGGGTTCTGTAACAACGGCATCGTATAGAAATGCGATGGATAATAACGCCGACTTAACCCTACTGCAATTGGCAGACATCCCTGTTGACATCCATGACGTTGTATATGTAACTTTGTGACTTCATAAACTCATAACAATTACGCCCGAAATATGGCGTAGATTATGTGCTTAGATCTCAGACCGGCAGATCCTGATCTTTGGTTGTTTGGAGCGAGATGGCCCGTGAGTCGATGGGTGAAAATTTGACTCCGATCAAGCCACTCAGTCGGTCTGTTGCTGTTGTAGAAATAGCTTTAATATGATGGGAGGCATGTGTCTCGCGTCCATAATTATACTGTGACAGGTACATATGTACAGCCCCGGTAGCTTTAAAGTAGTTGATTAATTCAGGTCTGGTGTAAGAAGGATGACTTGCTCAGACGCGGTGCATATCCAGGAGCCGTGGTGTGGTACCTTTGAGGATGGAATAACAATTACAGTTATAGGATATCGGGAGAATGTCTTAAAGGCTTTTTAATGGCGAGTGTTTGATGATAATTGAACCATATTGACAAGACTTGCGGTATCGTTTATAAAGGAACAATTACTGATAGTAGTGTTATGGTGAAGTGATAGTCTTTAAAACGGATTAATTATATGAAATTTAAGTGACGTACTGTATCATATACAGAATGAAATCGTTTCTGTACTATATAGAGCTAGAATTATTGTTATATAAAATGATAACAAGGTGAAATGGCTGTTACTGTAGAAAGAAACATTAATGCATTACTTAATAAACAATGCCGTATTAGAAGGGAGGAATTATGAATATAAGCAGTTGTATCTGTAGCTTTATCGAACTAAAGAATATAAGATTGTTTATCACTGAGGCGGACTGAGCAGTGTCATTGTACCTGTATCGTTTTTATTAATTAATTACCAAGTGGAATGATTACATTCCAAGACTGTACCTTCCGTGTGAGATTATTGCATGCTATTGTACCCTATCTAGAGGGTATGTAGTATGTGGTATAGGGAACCACCGACCAGGGAGGTATATTACCTGCGCTACCCGCCTGGGTATCGGGAAGGTTAGTGCTGGTTGCGTAGTGAGCCAGCACTTCAGTAGTTGTCAAGTTGCACTCCTTTGACCCAGGTAGCTCTCTTTTCTTTTTGCCTCACCCACACGTGGACTGCTGGCATTCTGTCCACAAACATACAATCTCTCCTTGTTACGCACAACACTTGACAACACTTAACTCACTCACCTCAGTCTTCTCAACTCTAGATTTTCCTGTGGTGAGCGCTATGCGCTAGCCTGCCTTTTGGCAAAATGGTAGGAGCAGTAGATAGAAGTAGTAGGTAGGAACGTTAAACTGGAGCATTAGGTAGAAGTAGGTAGGAGCATTGGATGGGAGCCTTAGGTAGAAGTAGGACTAGGTTGGAACAGTAGGCAGGAACATGAGATAGAAATAGTTGTTAGGAACATTAGGGAGGTGCCTCTGAAAAATGAACTAGAGTTGCTCTTTGTCAGTGACCTGTTAAGGGTGAAGCAATAAAGGCAAAGAAGCAGCACTGGAGTTCACTAGTTATGGAGATACTATACTGTGGCCACCTCTTGAGGGAGTTCCCAAATGAAACGGGCATCAGAGATATAGATGGATAGTGCATGTTGTGTATTTTCGTATGTACTTATATGATAAGTAAAAGTTTCCTGTGTTTGTATGATTTGAACCAGGGATAAAATGTAAATGACTGGCACGTTAAACAGTAGAAATGGAGTGTGGAAAAACTGGATTGTCATTGACGAATCTGTGATTTTTTTTTATACAGCTGTGTGTGCTATTATTTCTATATTTGAGATGGATGTTTTTGAGGTGAATGTGTGTACCTTATCTTAAAGGATTCGAATTTTATTAAAAGATATACGAACGCCAATAAAGGTATACGAACGCCAATTTTCTAGTTCGAAGTAAGCAAATTGCATTTGGGAGATGTTGCCATTGCTAGTCCCTTATGCATTTTCTTTTATTTCTGCCTCCTGGGATGGAGGGAAATGGTGGGTCATTGGCTGTTCAGAACGAATCAGGATTTACGAGTGACCGGTACATTTTTTAAGTGGTTGCTGCTGACACAGATAGGTAAGTTAGGATAGAACTGCTCTTGGGTGGTTGAAGATGTTGGTGGTGCTGTGAGTGGGAGTACTTGATTATGATTAATCACTATATATCTGTGGGGAGCTCATGATTACATGCGGGAGAAATAAATACGATACGAAATAGATATATGATATTTATTCGTAGAACTGAGGATAACCCAAAAGTCATAAAAGGTACTTACATTGTTGGTGTACATCATTAGCCAAATTAGATTGATTTTAAATGAAGAAAAAGGTAATTTATGAGATGAGGATGAATCAATAGTTTGTGATGCCAGTTGCCCGTAAGTTATACCCAGTCTCTTGATAAATTGGTGGTGACTGCACCTTCCCTTCCTCGAAATCCGGTGACCATACACCATAGATTATTGTCTTACATGTTCGCCTAGTGGAGCCACTACGCACGGATCATGCATGGACGGGTTCTGTAATTTTCGGATTGGTGGGCAGAGTGTACAATATGAGACCTAGAAGCGAAGAGCTAAAAAGATGATGTTTACTTGTGAAAGGGGAGCAAGTGAGGATCGTAGTGAAGAGAATTTAACGCTTGAAAGGTGAACAGATGTAGAGTTGTTTATAAATAAGGCGCGAGAGAGTATTATATACGCCTAGGTCTGTCTGAAGGAGAATGCCTAGGAAGAATGCCCGTGAAATATGAACTTTTTTATGTTGAAGGCTCCAGACACGGACATAGATAACAAGAGGTGGAGAAAGCACTTTAAAGAATTGATTGAAATGAAGTACGTGGCTGTTGGTCCGTTAGGATTAGAGGTGAGGAGGGAGATGAATTAGGTATATGGGAAAGGAAGCCATTGTAGAGGAATATGTGATTAACATTGTAGATAGATGTATCGACGTGAGTAGCTTGGAATACCGTATACTTTGTTCTTGATGACTGAGTATATGCTATGGAGATGTGGCCAAGAGTATATTATTTTTGTGTGGTTTGCAAGTTTATGTTTCTTACTGAGAGGATGGAAGACCGGGCGGGTGAGGCGTAGTTTAAAGTGGAGCAGATGAATTATTTGTAGATGATTGGTGAGGGACTCTTTAAACAAGTGTGGAGAGGAGCGGTAAGTGGAGTGGCGAGTGAGATGATGAAGATGGAGGTGGAACTGATGTGGAGTGGGTATGGAAAGTTTGTGTATAGGAAAGATGTCAGGTGCCTAGTAAGTCTACGAAAGTAATGATTGTTCCCAAGTATAGCCAAAATTTTTTTGAGTGTTGACGAGGAATGATTCTGAGCATAGTTGACAATGTGTATGGCAGAATAGTGATTGATTGTATTTATGTAGGGAAGAGGGAGTGTACACCAGATGTTTGCACTTAGGTAGTGGAAGAAAAAGAGGGATTGTATAGCATAAACATATTTAGAAAATGCATGTGATGAAATTAACTGGAAAGGTTCTCTGTGAAGATCTTACTTGCATAGAATATATCTGAATACTGTAAAGAGCTCATATCATTGAGACAGTGCATGTGTAAGGGCAATGGTAATATGAGTGAGTAGTTTGAGATGAGTGTGAGAAAACGTAGTAGTTGCTTAATGTTTTTTATGGATATGGGATTAAGCGAGAGTGAGATGGGGTGATAGCGGTGTACTGAAGTAACATGGTGAAAGGAAATGGAAGTTGCTACATATTTTGTACGCTGATGATGCTGTTCTGTTAGCCGATATAGAGAAATTGGATAGAGGGGGGATTGTTTAATGTATGCAAAGTTCATTAAGGATGGTAATGGGAAAGCTTATGTTAAGAATAGTCTGGCAAAGGAGATAAAGCTTTGGTGAAAGGGGAAAAGGAAATAAGGTTTAGTTCAAGGTGCTTGCGTAAACTACGTGTACTATTTCTCACGCATGTTTGAGTAGGTCAGGTTAGGTATAAGAAGATAGCAGTAGAAATGGATAATTTTCCCAGTGCAGTTGGAATTGGCTTCCCTGACTAGTTACACTTTGCTCCCTCATATCTAGCTTCCTCTGTGGTCGATCTGTATACGTTGTTGTTGATGGATCAGTCTTTCCTCCTTTCCCCATCAACAGCGGTGTCCCTCATGGTTCTATCCTGTCTCCTACACTTTTTCTCCTTTTTATCAACGATTTTCATTCTGCATATAACTAAACGCATTCATATGTTGACGACTCAGCACTACATTTCTCCTCATCCTCCATATCTGCTCGTTCTCTCATTCGATGTACATCTCGGCTCGACATGTTCCTTAATCTATTCGGACAGGATGTCTCAGTGGGGTACACGAAATCTGGTTAAGTTTAATGCCCCCAAGAGCCAGTTTTTACCCATCTCAGTTGAAAATTGCTCAAAACTATCCTCTCTCGTTTGTTGGATCTGTGATTCCACCTCTTGACTCAGTGAACATACTTGGTATTACAGTAACATCCACTCTTTCTTGGAAACCCCACATTACGGAAATAGTTAAGTCTGCCTTGAAGAAACTGGGTGTAGTTCAAAAAGCATGTACATAAGTGTATGTGGGTGAACAGGAAAGATGAAAAGTGAGCATTACTGGGTTATGTACCAAATGATAAAATTTGCAAAAGAAAGACTCCTGAATGTGGATGTGCTGAAATGGGCATCTGGTCGGATGTCTGATCACTAATTGGAGGTGAGGGTGCAGATTTTGTGTTAATAAACTTCCTTCCCGGCATTCCTTACTTGAATTTTTTTGAGGGATCACTTTATGACTATTAAGACTGCCTGAACCAAGATTGAAAATAAAATTAGAATTCTGAAAGATGGCAGAGAAATTAGACAGAAAAGTTGCAAGCTTGTCAACATACTTTAACAAAGCTAGATACTGTACTTAAGAAGTAGTTTCAGGAATTGGATATGAGTTTGGGATGGACCTATATAAGAGAGTGTACCAAGATTAGTCAGTCATAAAAAGATCCACAAGAAAGTGACATGTGGAAGAGATGAGAGAGGAACCAAGGAAAATTGTTAAAATGTATGACCAGATGTTAACACAACTAGAAGAGTTTAAAAACTAAGGAATAAATTCAAGGATCATGAAGATGAGCGAGAAACTTAAGGATCTAAGAAATATAGTACAGATATACATTCAATTGTGCAGATGGGGTTCAGAAGGTATATTATATGAGGAATGAAGGTTAAATCATTAAAAAGTATGTCCTAAAGGCTGTTCAGTTAGATAGAAAGGACTAATAGACATACAGAATCTACTAAAACTAGTAAACATGTAAGAGCAGAAAGAGCAATTTCAGCAGCTGTTCAATCAAAGGAAAGGACTAAAACACATACAGAATCTCTTGACATTAAAGTCAGGAAGGTGCAAAAGGAGCAATTTCAGCAGTTGACCAAGACACACGGCATGATATAAAGGAACCTAGGCCCAAGGTCATCAAAACTGTGGTAGACAGAAAATTAAATGAGGCTGTGAGAAGAAGAATATCTACCATTAGAGATGAAGTAATCAAGAAAATCTATCGTCTAATTGATGAAAAGTTTAGAAAAGTACATAGCCCAGACGACCAGTGCTTGTTAACTAAGAGAGAGACTGACAAGAAAATCACGAGACAAAGAGGACCTCATGGGTAACTCAGTTGTTGTTTGATGATGATACTACACTGGTGACAGATTCAAATGTGAAACTGCAGAGTCTGGGAGAATGTGTGAAAGGAGGAAGCTGAGAGTAAATGTGAAAAAAAGCAAGTTATTTGTTTTAGCAGTTAAAAGGGACAGGTTATTTGGGGTTTAAATGTAGAGAATGTGGAGGAAATGGGGTGTTTTAGACAGCTGGAAGTGGCTTTGGCAGTAACTGGAACCACAGAGGCTGAAATGAGCCATAGGATGGGTTACAGGGCAAAGGTTTTAGGTGTATTCAGGAATTTGTGGAAAGAGAGGTTACTGTCTTAACAAGCAAAGATGGGTATGTATGATGGTATGATAGTCCTGCTGGTGCAGTATGGATGCTTGGCATGGGCCTCACACAAAAATGTAAATAAGTTAGAAATTTAATGTCTGAGAACAATATGTGGTGTGAGGAGTATTGATTGAATAAGAAATGATAAGGTAATAAGGAGGTGTGACATTAAGAGAAGTATGCATGAGAGAGATGAAGAGGGTATGCTGAAATGGTTTGCACATATGGAGAGGATGAATGAGGAAAGGATGACTAAGAGGGTACACATATCAGAAGTGGAAGGAACATGGAAAAGGGGGAAATCATGAAGGGGTGAAAGGATAGAGTGAAACATGCTGTGAAAGTTAAGGGCCTGAACATATACAAGGGTGCAAAGCAGGCAGGGGATAAAGTGAAATGGAGCAATGTGGTTTACAGGGGATGACATACTGCCAATGGGCTGAACCAATGCATATGAAAAGATCAGTGGAAACTGTGGAAAGGTTGGCACTATCTCGCTAATGTAGAAAATAGAAAACATGAATGAAAAAAATAAAAGTTTCTTCCTGCTACATAGTCTACCTTATTCAAACACTTACCTGTGCTCTTTATGAACTCCGGTGTCTACCACAAACACGACATCATTTATTGTCAAACTGGTTTCAGCAATATTTGTAGCAAGTACCACCTTTCGCTGCCCATGTGGTGGGCATTTAAATACCAACTCCTGATCTTGTAACGTGAGGTTTGAGTGAAGAGGCAACACCCAAAGATTCCTCTTTAAAATGCTGTCTTCCATTAGTCTTCTTTGTACTAAAGAGATATCCTGCCATCCAGGAAGGAAACAAAGAATAGCTCCTGGAGGTCTTGAGAGTTCTATTGCACGGATGACATCAACAACAAGGTTAATGTTGACTGCAGGTCTGGATTCAGGTTCCATAAGATTTTCTAAATTGTAACTATTAGGATTAATCCCGAGGGTAAGTACAGCACTGGGAAGGTAATGTCGGGTAAGAGGATAAAGTGTGCCAGGAACCTCTAGAAGCTTGGTTTTCTCTTCACCAAAGTATTCTTGAAGTTGCTTGGTGTTAATTGAAGCACTCATCAGAATTATTCGAAGGCTACTGTTGTGCAGCATTAAACGGTGTAGCAGGATCAGCAGTAGGTCTGTCTGCACTGTACGTTCATGAACCTCATCCACTATGACATGAGATACACCTTCTAAAATGGGGTTGCAGCTAATACCCTGTAGCAACATTCCCGTTGTGCAGAACATAATACCACCTCGGTCACGAAGTCGTTTGTATTCTAGGCGCACATGGTAGCCTACACTCTCACCCACCTGCAAAATAAATGTAAAAAAATTATAATACAAATACAAAATAAATCTATACATGACTGCTTGAAAATGTTTTACAGAATATCAGTTAAGTATTGGAAAACTGGGCTAGTTAACTGTAGAAACAACATGCGAGAGAAGTGAGGAGATTACTAAAACTTCTTCCCCACTGATGGTGGTAACTTGTACAAACAAACTTCTCAGAATATGCTGAAAAGCCCTGCGCAATAAAAGACTTGTGAATAACAACAAATAGCACTGAAATGTTCACTGCATTATGCTGGCTTGAATACAGTAAATGTCATTATTCTATCAACATTTCATTCAAATCCCACTCAATATCACTATTCAAGTGCAGGCAGCCTTTCCATATGAAACCACATACACCTTTAGTGATCTATCTATCTATCTATCTTTCTATATCTCTGATGCCCATTCCCTCCAACAACTTCAATCAAGAGGGTGGCCACAGCAAAAGTTTCCACTTATCCCAGTTCTTACATGGCATATACTTTTCCATGCATTCTTCCACCATTTCTCTCCCTCCAGTACTCTTCCACTCTATTTCCCCATGTTTGCTTTGATAAATGTGTGTGAGAAATACTTAGGAAAACATTTGGATTTGTATGTGGCATTTAAGGATGCTTTATGGAAGATCTTAAGAATATATAGTGTGGGAGGTAAGTTACCAGAAGCACTGAGAAGTTTTACCAAGGGTGTAATGCGTGTGTATGAGTAAGAAGAGAGGAGAGCGTGACGTCACCATGCTTGATTAATTTGTTTACGAATGGGGTCGTGAGGGAGGTAAATACAAGATTCTTGGAGAGAGAGGCGAGTATGCAGTCTGTTGGGGATGAGAGGGTTTGGGAAGTGAGTCAGTTGTTGTACTGGTGGTTGATTCGAGTGAAACTGCAGAAGTTGGTGACTATGAGTTTGGAAGAGTGTGTGAAAGGAAAAAGTTCAGAGTGAATGTGAATACAAGCAAGGTTGTCAGGTTCAGCAGGGTTGAAGGACAAGTCAGATGGTATGTAAGTTTGAATGGAGAGATACTGGAAAAAGTTAAGTGTTTTAGATATCTGGGAGTGGACTTGGCAGCAAATGGAACCATGGAAGTTGAAGTGAGTCATAAAGTAGAGGAAGGGGCCAAGGTTCTAGGAGTGATGAACAATGTGTGGAAAGAAAGAACTATATCTCAGAGGGATATAATGGGTATGTTTGAAGGAATAGCAGCTCCAACAATATCATATAGTTGTGAGGGTGGATGTTGGTCATGTAGCCCACCATATCTAATTTCGGCTGAGATTGGCAAGTTTCAAAGATTGCTCTTTATGCTTTTCCTGT
>JAUUDW010011989.1:0-10171 GCA_032361385.1 Panulirus guttatus | reverse complement strand
ATGAATGTGGCTGCATTCCTGAGCACTGTAGGAGCCTCATAAAGACAGAAGGGGCTCTTGGGGCATGAAGTAAGTATATAAACAGGTATTACCCGACTCTGCCTGCAAGTGAAAAGTCACCTTTGACGAGGCTGTATCATTGGAAGTACAGTCTTATTAAAGAAATTCTCCCACCAAAGGAGTCCATATTTCCCTTCATATTGAAGTAGCATAGCCTTTGGCTACAAGAGCCTCTGGAAAGAGATGCTGGGTAACACAAGAATTGGGATCATTTAAAATAATGAAAAATTAACACATATAAACACCATCCCACCAGACATACCTCTATCTATCTATCTATATATACCTCTGATGCCCATTCCTTTCAGGAATTCCCATCAAAGGGGTAGCCATGGCAAGTCACCACTAATTCCTGTCCTTGCATGCCTCCCTTGCATACACCATTCCATGCATTCTTCCCCTATTTCTCTACCTCCACTACTCTTCCACTTTATTTCCCCATTTCAGCTGTAACCCCATCCAATCCAGGTGCCTTTCCTACCTTCAATCTCATTACTGCCCTTTTAACTCCCTTCTTGCTACAGGCCCCTGCACTTTTATGCTTTTCCTTCCATCCTCCATACCCATATATGCAATAACTGCTGCCTTCCCTTGTCCCACATTTATCATTTCAAAACACTCTGCATCTTCCTTTCACTTACTTCTTTTGATTCAGCAACTCTCCTTCCTTACTTTTCACACTTCCATTCCCACTCGTACATCCACCTCTTTCCTTTTTCACTTACTTCCAGTACAATTTCTTTTCTTCCTAAAACTTTTTATTCATCTTCCATCCAAAATCTTCATCTATTCTTTCCTTGTTTTCCTCTGTCAACCTCTCAACATTCTGCTTAGAAATCTTAAATTCCTCCCTCATCCTGTGCTGATATTCCACTAATACATTCCTTTTGAGCAATCTTTCATATGCCTTTTTCTTATCTTCCACATCATTTCTAATGTCATCCATTCACCATGCATTTCCACTTTTATTCTAACATCTCAGCCTTGTATCCAACTACTAACTCTGCAACCTATAACAGCCTTTCTCCAAACATTTTAAACACCTCATTCACACATGACTGCATTCCTAGATTTAATGCACTTTCTGTCACCCTTCTTTCATACTTCTGCTTGCATTATTTGTGATTCACTATATCCCTTGTCAACACTTTTAACTCTCCATTCTTCCCGTACATCCATCTGAAACTATACTCCCCATCCAAAAAAAGTCACCTTTTTCTGTCTGTTCTCTAGACATCACCAATCCCTACATTACTAAAAACTCAAATAAAATATATCCCAGGACCCTTCATGAATGTCTTCCTCTGCGCCATGACTCACCATCTTGTTCATGAGAGAAAAAGACTCGCCCAAACACTCTTCACTACACCCTCAATTAACCTAAATTCCCTTCATCCCTCAACAAGTGCTTCTTCACTATGCCCTTGATAAAATCACTTCACTCTCAAGAAATAAGCATCACTTCTCCTATGACAGATGCATCTCCACTTCAGTCTTCACAAATGTATATTCTCTACACCCTCAATATAGTGCCTTTAACCTGCCCATTATGGATAGGGCCAAAGGTTAGGCTTAGGGTGATGATTGTTTGAAAGAAAAAAAGAAAAACAAAAAGAGCAAACACACCATCTTTCTCTCCTCAGGGGAACATAAATATTAGTGACTACTGTGATTAATAAGAAACAGCAATAGACATAATTAGAAAAAAAGTGTAAGGCAGGATGTGCTTTCTGAATCCAGTTTCTTCAGTTGTTAATCTATTTATGTTGCACTGACTTATTGTTTTTCTTTTCGTACCTTTTGTTAAATAGTGAACATGGTTCTACGAAGTAGATCAGTTTCATTTACCTCTGCAGTGAGGTCAAATATTCCTAAAGCAGTCATCAACTGCAACCTACCCATGACATAAAGCTTTACCAAATTCAATGTAAAAATTTCAGTAGAGCAAATAATAGGAAGTGATATCTACACACAAGAATTATTAACATCTACCGTGTCTTTCTTTATCACTCCCTTTGAAACATGACTTGTTAAACTTATGTAGATTTCTTTTATGGCATGAAGTCAAGAAAGCTTGGTGATGTGCCTATTACAAAACTTGTGGACAACTAAACATCATTGCATGCATTCTCATTCCATTACCAGTAAGCCAAAATTTTATGATTTGTGCAAATGTGTGCTTTAAATATTCTTGTAGTTCACTTAATTGGGTCCATTTCAGTGATGCTAACAGCAGTATCAGCAGTTGGGTACAAACAGTACACTAAATATCGGGCCTGCCAAGTGGATGCCGTCATGGCCAAGGCTAGACGCATGGCCAGAGGGGAAGGTGCTTCCCCTGCTCTGCTTGACTTAGGCACTGGAGGAGAGCTTCTACGAGTGATGGCAGTCTGTGATGATGGAGTGAAGCCCTCTGACTCCTCGGAGCCTTCAGCACCATATTACAATGGCAGAATGCATGAAATAATCATGTCAGAGATCATGACAAATTCAGGGAGGACAGGAAGTGTCGATAATCTTCTCTCACCAAAATCTGTGAATATTGCAAGTATTGATAAGCAAATTACAGTTAACTCAAGGAAGAGTGGTAGTGTTGATAATCTAGCCGACTTACGGACTATACAGGTCTCTCCTGGCATGATTGTGATGCCTGTGTACCTAGAAGAGTCCAGCAGCACAGTAGAAGTGTACATGCCAGATGAGTATGAAGCTCCTCAGTGGCTTTATTCCGACATGTTGAAACTCTTCTGGCTGAGTGTTTTCTTCGCCAGTATAGGACAAACACTTCTGAACACTGCATTCATCATTCTGGCCATAGCATTCAAGATGCTTCCCAATGTCACCATTTATGTTCTCTTTCTTCTCTTTGGTATCTTTGGAGGTTAGTTCTCCTAATAAATTAATCCATTAATTTTATACAGAGTTAATTTATAATTCCACCTGCACAAATGAAGCATTAATTTGTGAGTCTCATAAATTGGTTTTGTTCTGTGGCACAAATTGGACCTTAATGATTTTACATTTGACATAAGACATCATAGCTATGGGAAATTTCACTTCTGGCATCATATTTATGAGGCTCCCTATCATGCATGTCCAAAACTAACCTGCTTTGAGCATGATGGTACAACCTTAGAGCATGAGAGTACAACCCTTAGGTACAATGAATTTGCCTTTGACTTGGACCTGACCATCATATCCAAGGATCTTACTGTAATGCACATGGGTCATATTGTCATGGTGAATGATTGTATACTAAAGGGATTGTATATCTACTTATGAGATGAGGTTGGGGTTTGTTTTATCATAGGCTCATTGCTTTTGACTAATCTTATCTTTACATGTAAACTCTTAGTTGGAGAGTTATAGTTTCAATGCAAATTGTGATACCATAATATAAAATATGTAATTATAAGTTCCATTTTCAAGTAGAAACCTGTAGAAATGAGAAACAGTATTCATTAATTGATGCAGCCTGTATCAGTTTTAAATAATAATACAAAAAATGCATGAAATGAAAGGTTCTATGACTGACAGAGATTTCTCCATAATTATTGAATAGTGTATTTCAAGTGGATTTGGATATTTTTCAATAACCCTATATACCACATTGCACCAGTCCACACTAGCCAATACACACCTTTCACCCTCCTGCATATTCAAGCCCTGAGCACTCAAAATCTTTTTTCACTCAATCCTATTTCCAGTTTGGTTTCCCCATTCTTCTTCTCTCTTCCTCTGATGGATATATCCTCTTTGTTGACCAATCTTCACCAATTCTCCACATGTGCAAACAATATCAGCACACCCTCTTCATCTCTCACAAACATATCCTTCTTATTACCGTACCTCTCTCTTGCCCTATCATTACTTACTTGATCAATTCTCCTCACACCATATATTGTCCTGAAACATTTAATTTCCCTTTTCTGTACATTCCTATATATACACCATGCCTTGCATCCATACATTGTTAGGACTACTGTACCATTTTCACCCTCCCAGATAGCCACAACTCTTTCCACACATTCCTCAGTGCTCTGAGAGCCTTTGCTTTCTCACCCATCCTCTGCTTCCATGGTTCTATCTATCTATCTATATCTCTGACACCTGTTCCAATTGGAACTCCCTCAAAGGGGTGACCATGGCAACAGTGTCTCCGTAACTAAAGAACTCCAGTGATGCTTCTTATCCTTTAGTGCCTCACCCTTAACAGGCCACTGGCAAAGTGCAAATCTAGTACTGCAGTGTTTTCAGAAGCTCCTATCAAATGTTCCTAATGACTACTTCTAACTAATGCTCCTACCTACTGCTTCTACCTAATAATCCTGCCTAAGTGTTGCTACCTACTGCTTCTACCTAATAATCCTACCTAAATGTTGCTACCTACTTCTTCTATCTACTGCTCCTCCCATTTTGCCAAATGGCAGGGTTAGAACATAATGCTCACTGCAAGAAAATATAGAGTTACGAAGAAGGACCTGCGTGAGTTAAGTGTTGGAAAGTGGTACATATGACAAGGACAGACTGTATGTTTGTGGACAGAATGCCAGTAGTCCACATGCTAGTGAGGCAGAAAGAAAAGACAGCTACCTGAGTCAGAGGAGTGCAACTTGACAACCACTAAAGTACTGGCTCACTAAGCATATGTCACTAACCCTCCTGATACCCAGGTGGGTCATATTGGTAATATACCTCCCTGGTTGTTTCCTGCCTACCAACTACTATTTGCTGCCATTTCCCTTCCCAGGTATCTAAAACACTACACTTCCTCCAAGTTTTCTCCATTCAAACTCACACCCAAACTAACCTGTCTCTCTGCACTGTTAAATCCAACAGTCTTGTTTTAATCCATATTTACTCTCAAATTTCTCTTTTCACACTCTCCCAGACTCAGACATCAACTTCTGAAGTTTCTCAATCAAATCTGCCACTAGTGCCATATCATAAGCAAACAACAACTGACTCACTTCCCATACCCCCCTCACATCCTACAGACTGTATACCTGCTGATCTCTCAATGACCCCAGCATTTTACCTCGCTCACCACCTTATCTAAAAAGATTAAATAGTCATGGTGACATCTCACACCCCTGCCACAGACCCTGGACATTCACATGGAAACACTCTCTCTCCTCTGTACCTACTTACACACATGCCTTACCCTCTTTATAAAAACTCTCAGGGATGGATGTTACTTTTTGATAGGATCATTTCTTGTCAGCATTAGACACAGGCTAATAAGGTAGTGACCTCAGGCCCAGGACTTTATGTGTTGCCAGTATGCTGGAAATAAAAGAAAACATTAAAAGATTTCCTTTAGTAAGTTTAATGTATACATCTGCACATACTGCAATGCAGAGTTTTAAACTCAATAACCTTTAAATGATCCAAAGGAAAATATTCATAACTTCTTTCACTCTGTGCTTGATGTTGCCACATTACTTTTAAATGATAGATATACAGTAAGTAACAAAAGGAGCATAACAGATATAAAGTCTTTCCAGGATAACACAAACCTCATTAACAGCTCCAGTGATCTTGGCACTGACTTTTATGATAAAGTCTTGATATAAGTCAATGGTTTTCAACTGGGATGCTGCAAATTTTGTGCACTGTAAGGGACACCACAAAATTTCAGAGTGCCCATATTTCTCAGCTTCACAAATCAACAGTACTCTGAGCAAGTTGGAGGGCAAAAATATAGAGTATCAATAATATGTAAAATCAAAGTTATCAAAATAAATGATAACAACCAGAGACTTTTGGGCAATCTCAGGGGTAAGGGCAAGAGTGTGGAAGAGCATGGGCTTTGTCTGGGAAGGCAAATGAGAGATCATGCAAGTAAATTACCTATTACATTGAGATCAGACACTGGAAGGAATTAGAGGGCTGAAATCATGAACTAATTCTGGACAAGAGGAAGTACTGTAGGACTTGAAACAAATACTGAAGCAGTGGAGCAATGATGTGGGAAAAATGAATAAGGACAGAAAGCATTACTCAGTGAAGCTACAGAAAGACAAGACGATATGCTCACTCTGAGGAGGAGCTATCTATCCATTTATCCATATTTCTGATGCTTGTACCCTTTGGGGACTCCCTTGAGGGGGCGGCCATGGCAAAAGAGTCTCCATAACTGGTGAAATCCAGTGCCACATCTTAACCTTTAGTGCCTCACCCTTAACAGGCCACTGGCAAAGGGCAACTCAAGTGCAGTGTTTTTAGAGGCTCCTACTTAATGTTCCTATGGAACAATCAGGGAAATCTATGGAGTATTATATGGAAGGTCTAAGAAAGTGTAGTGTTTAGGATGAATATTTGAATGGAAAAATATATATTCTAAATAGCAGAGGAGTTAGGGAAGTGGGTGAATTACAACTGTAGGATTTAAATGACAGGTGTGCTGCACCAGAAATGAGAGATTGCATCATGTTTATAAGTGTTAGTCGTCAATTATTTTTTTTTAGCAGGAAGAAGACTATATTCTAGCTGAAAAAGAAGGGTAACAAAGGAAGAAGACAGCATCAAAAAATTTGCAGGGTCTGAAAGTACTTCTCAGGTTAAAAAAATTTAAGATAATTAGTGGAGATAGCCAGGACATAAGGATATAACCAAAGAAGATTATGTGGAATTATGTAGGTGAGACATGTGTAAACAGGCTAATTAACTTCTTAACTTTAGTTTGTTCATTAGATGTGAATAGTGATAGAGAAATAAAGGACACTTTACAGTCAGAAGGCACTGAAACAGAGGTATCAGATGAGGCTAGAACAACCTTGCTGTTAGCTCTAAGGGCCAGGATTGTTAGGTGGCATAAGTCTCCACTAGAAAGTATGTGAACAAATGCAGATGGTAGTAAAACAAAAAAACAGTTGCTGTTAAGGGCCTGAATCAGGCAAAACAAACCAGACACAATTAGTACTATTGGTTTAATGAAGATTGAACTTATTAAAAAGATACAAACTGACCCACCTGTCAAAAGGGGTGCATGATAGCAAGGAGTTAATGAGAGGACAAAGGAGTAAGGCTATAGGCCTTCATAACAGAAAATTAAGTTTAAGGAAGTTTTTATGAATGGCCCATTGAAATTGTTCATAATGGGAAGAGTAACTGTAGGAAAGAGATGCAAAGCATTGTTGATAATTTACATTTTTAAAAGAATTGCAGTGAACAAATATTCACTGATATAATAAGGAACAATCATAATGGTGCAGGAAAACAATGAGACATATTTCTTAGAAAGGGAAACTTTCTAATGATGGGGAATTTTAGTTTAAAGAAAAAGACTAGAAGTTAAATTTACAGGGAGACTGAGTCTAACTGAGACATGTTCATACAGTGTACATGAGAAAATTTTCTGTCAGCGTGTTGCTAGGTACAGTAAAATCAAAAGGCTGATATACCATTATTACTTGATCTTATCCTGTTGAAAATATCGTATGTGATACACCAACTGGAACAAGCGATCACATAATACTGAACACCAAAAAATGAAATGCAAGGAAACCATATTCAGAGGAGATATGATCTTCGAAACCAGTGAAATATGAACAATTTCTTTTTGGGAAATAAAGATCCTATGGCTGCTAATATATAAAAACAGGTTAGAAAAGTAAGAGATGGTCCAATAAAAGATGTCAGAAAGTAAAAGATCAAATGGATTTATCCTGGAGGAGATACAGATCACACAATAGATAGCCAGTAATTAAAAGGTATATAAAAGAGCAACAAATGGGCAGGGGAGGGGAAGCAGAAAAACTTTGAGAAGGAAAACATGCACAAGGCAAGGGATATGTTCTGTTTTAAAGTCCTTCTATTTAATTAACTGAACCACTTATGTGTATCACGAGAAAGTACAAACTGCACTCAGGTTGAAGTGATCAGTAGCAAGTATCCAGATCATTATTTGATTAATGCCCTGGGGTAAGTTTTGTTAAATTTTACATTTACAAAACAACTTCTGGTTAATATTTTACGAAAAACTGTTGAATTCTGTTAGCTATACAAAGCAATATCTGGTCAGTGTGTTAAGGAAAACTTTAATCAAATTCTGTTTAGTATACAGATCAGTATTTGGTTAATGTTCTAAGGGGAAACTATGTTTAACTTCAGTCAGGAACATTGGAAATTGGATAATCATAACATAACAGTTTATCCATTTTGTCTAAATCCAGCAACACATTGTGCTGTACATGTCATGTTAATAATGTCTTTGTTTTACACAGGGTTGGGCTTACTGGCTGCTGGTGTGTTAGCATATCAATGCTACAAAGTATACCAAGGGTATCTTCAGGATAATTTACCATCTCCTTGTGAGGAGAGAACATTGTCTAACTGCCCAGTTGTGTGGCAGCTATTATGAAGTATATATACTAGTGCACAATTAAATCAAATATAGGAAGATTGTGGTCTCATTTCATGGCCATTAAAAGTGCCCACTGCAATGTAAATGGAAGACAACTTGGATACTTGGCACAGTGATTATAGGTAAGGAGTTTGTGTTTTTGGTTAAGTGCGATATGACCATTTTTGCCTCTTTTGAAATGGTGTATGTGTCAACATGCATCTACAGTTGTATCTTTATGTACATATTACAACTGCTTCTAGCAACTTGGTGGTACTCAAAGTACAGTATATATATATATTTGCCTGTGAGAGTGCTGAGTGGCAACTTAGAGTATTAGAGACACATCGGTCCATTAATGTTAGGTTACTTTGGCCACTTGAATAACTAGCCGCAGCTTAGCTTGTACTAATGCCCAAAATTAGTTCATTTCAGCTAATGGAACTGTCTAATTGAGCCAAATAAAAAACTTTTTATTTAAACTAATTTCACTATTGCTTAATAAATCCAAATACATATAAGGAAATCATCAGAGGTATAGCTGATCTAAAATTTAAGATATATAAAAACATGAAAGAAATCGTCAAGATAATGAAATGAAATAAGGCTATCCTATGATTTTAAGGGTAAAATTTGAATAAGATTATTCATCCATTTATAATTACCCTAGGACCCTTTTCCAAGAAAGAGTCCTCGTGTTATCAAGAACCTATTTTCTAAGGCTCCTGTAGCCCAAGTCTTTGCTATTTCCCAAAACAGGGAGATGTGGACTCCTTTGAAGTGTGAAGTTCACTGACAAGACTTACTCCCAATGAAACAGCCTCATCAAAGATGACTTTTCTTTCACGGTGTACCCTCGTGCAGGAAGAGTCCAGTAATAATGTTGAATGAGACTGTTTGTCTGGTATTTTGGGAGATTTAGAATTTGAATAAGACTAGTCACTTATTTAGGAATAAAATTTTATCGAGGTAAGAGTCTGTCCACTATTTAGGGAGTACAAGCATAAAAACTTGAATGAAATGGTTATACTGTAATTCAGGAAGTGTATGTGCATCAACATACACTGCCTTTTCCTTCTGCTAATAAGTTTTTGATGTTAATGAGATAATTTTTGATTAAGTAGGTGCATTGTGAAAGAAAACAAGTGCCACAAGGTGATCATATCATGAAATATCACTTAACAAAGTTGTGCCAATATATGCATGCCAAAGCCATTATTTCTCTTCGTGCAGTATCATATATACCCTACATAAATTTAGATATAATTCTATATATACAGTAATCTCTCGATATGACGGACCCAGATATAACGGATTTCAGATTTAACTGATTGGGCAAATGAAAATACAATGATTAATAACTGAAAAAAAAATCAAACTCCACACCATGCGCATTTCATACTGAACTTGTTTTTGGGTGTGGGGTATACTAGCTTTGTGTCGGTCTCAGTCTACCTCAAGCTATTGTGCGTTCAGGTTGTATACAAAAAATTGTGACTTTATTTACTAAATAATTTTGCAATCCTTACAGTTGAAAATGACGTTAAGTGATAGAGGAGTTAAAAGAACGTGTGTGAACTGTATATTGTGTTACAGTATATTGTATATTTTATCAAAAAATGGTTACATTCTGTTTAACAGTCTTTTGGCATTAACGGACACCCCTTCTCCTTATTATCCTTTAAATAGAGGTATAAGTTTGTTGAGTATTCCTGGAAAATTGTATGGGAGGGTGTTCATTGAGAGAGTGAAGGCATGTACAGA
>JAUUDW010011978.1:0-10171 GCA_032361385.1 Panulirus guttatus | reverse complement strand
GGTGCCTTTTTTTTTTTTTTTTTTTTTTTTTTTTTTTTAAAGAAGGCGCGGGTGTTCTCGGTCCTCTCTCGTCAAGCATATCCGCGAGAAACATCTCAAATAATTTTCTTGACACACGATCTTCTGTGCGGCTATTTTATTCGCGGTTGCAGTGGCGGGCGTCCTGCCGATTAGGAGCGCACTGCAGTAAGCGAAGCAGCAACTTTTATTCCCTATTCCCCGACACCCGATCCCCTCCCCTGTTTCCTCACTGGCCGAGTACTACAGGTTCACAAGCTACTCGACGCTCCTCTATACCCTGTATGTACAATTTTACTTCTTTTTCCACCCTTTAATTTCGCCCTTCTTATTTCCGTTTTTTTTTTTTTTTTTTTTTTTCCCCTTTGTTATGTTTCAGGAACCTGTGATCTTTGTTTTACGGTTCCCACGCTGCTCAACCTCCCAAATATCAGTCAAATTCGTCCCATTCGATCTACATACATGCAGGAACTAGCATTAATTACAGTGCACGCTCCTCCTTACGAGGTTATTAATGAATCTGATACTATTCGATTCTACAGTACTATTTTTGCAAACTTACCGAACTTATTTTCTAGTTCTTCAGTTATAGCGGAGATATTTACACTCGCTTTTTCTAATTCACCCACCCCTAACCGAGGTAAAAAGCACCTTGCAAAGCTGTGAAATACTAGAGAATTTTCCTAGAGAATTGTCTGGAGTCCGCTTAATCCTGCGTGTGGTCTCAAGGGGGCTCCGGCTTTGTGGGTCTTCAAGAATAGTTACGTTTGGAATTATTGCCTCCAGGGTGCAAGCTCCCTTCCATCCCAGGGGCAACACCTTCCTGGCTTTATTGCCACGTAGCCACTACCGCCTCTCGCCATTTGGGACAGGCCATCCGGTTGCAGGATTCTCACGTTGCATCTGGTGTGCGCCATGTATATTAGCGTTCCTGTGGCTACCATATTTGGTGCAGAATGGATTATTCCCTGCGTGGATAGTTCCACACCCGGGGTCGGTACTATCGCCCCCTGAGTTTCTATCAACGTTGTTTAAAAGGCACCTTCGATAACACAGTGTTAAGCTTTCTTATCACTGCAAGCCTATCTCAACACCGCCTTCCTTCCCTCTAAACAGCGTAACTCTGCAAAAACAACGTTTTTATTCCCACAATTCCCCCCTTTTCTTCTTTCTAAATTGTTGATTTTTGCCAAACTTTTCTCTGAGGTGTAATTTGGTAGATCTCTTCCTCTTCTTCACCTTCTTTGCTTTCCATCCCGTCTAATATCATCACCTTATGTGAGTAAGGTGGTGGCTCCACGGTCATTTGTTTCAATAGTGCAGTTTCACTTAAGCGCTGGACTAGTGCTTTTACACAGGGGATAACGCAACAACCACCGGCCGCCAAAACCTCTGCTCCTGTCACCGAAGATGCAAATACAGACGCCACGACCCCTTCCCATTTACCTGCGACCGACCGACCGACCGACCGGCCTGCCTGCCTGCCTGCCTGCCTGCCTGCCTGCCTGCCTGCCTGCCTCTAATTACCCCGCCAATTCACTGGCAAGGCCAGAAAGCCCTCGCGGGGCTCCCCTTACTGGGCCATCCCGACCACTACAGCCGGGCACAAAAGTGCGGCACCGATTACTCCTGCTCACGCACGCACACCCACTCCCGCGCCCACCACCCCCTAGCTCACGGCCGCTGCTCCGCCGTCCGCCCCCGCCCTCCCCCGCCCTCCCGGGGCTCAACCCGCCGCCCTCGCCCACCCTCTCGGGCGCTCCGGTCGCAGCCGCGACCCCCGAGCGCCCCGCCGCCGCGTCGCCGGGGCCTCCCAGCGGCCCGTTCGGGCCCCCGCGCGCCCGATTAGCTCGGCCGCGCGCGGAATTTGCATGCCCCGCCCCCGGCACCGCCCCTCCCTCCCCGCGGCTCACCGCCCGCGCGCCCCGCCCACCGAGCCCCTGCGCCCGACCTCCGCTCCGCGCTGATTGGCGCAGCTCGGCCTCCTCTTTGCGTTCGCCCCGCCCCTTCACCCGCCCTCCCCTCCCCTCCCCTCCGGCGTGATTTGCATGGCCCCGCCCATCTCCCCGGAGCCGCGCCGCCTCATTGGCCGGGGCCCCGGGCCGCCCGCCCCGGCGGCACCGAGCAGCGCCGCGGGGCTCTCGCCGGCAAGGAAGGCTGCCGCCGGCGGGGGTCCTCCGACCCTCCCTCCCTTCGGCGCCTGCGGACGCCTCCGGAGCGAGGCACGGGGCCGCGGGGCTCGGCCCGGCGCGGCGACCGGGGGAGCGGAGCCGCCGCACGAGGAGGGGCTGCGAGCGCTGAGCGCGCTCGAGCCGGAGGGGAGACGCTTTGTCTGCTCCGGGAGCTGGGAGGAGGCGCAACCGGGACAGCGACCCGAGCTGGCCGTGAAGGGGTGTCCGGACCTGGGAAGGACGGCCGGGGGGCGGCTGCTGCTCAGGAACCGGCCGGGCAACCGGACACGCGTGCGGCGGTAGCTTCGTGTGTGCGGACACGTTGCTGTCGTTACTTTCTCTTAATTTCCTGTCCTATTAAACTGTCTTTATCCCGACCCGCACGCTTTAGCCGCCCCACCCCCGGTTCTCTCGCCTTTCCCGGAGGGCTGGGACTGAGGCAGCGAGGAAACGGCTGCGCGGCGCTGAGCTGCGCGGCAGGTTGAAGCTCAGCAGCTGGAGAGGCTCCCGCTGCCCCGGCATCGCGGCCAGACCCCATCGCCCTCCCCTCCCCCGACAGCCGAAGCTGTTGTGTGTCATGTAGCCCCGCTACGTAAACTGCTCCCGTAAAGCTGGCAAGCGCCGTGTGCTCGGGGTGCACGCTACTCCACGCCCGGGGCGGCACCGCGCCTCGGCGGCCCGGCGCGAGCCGAGCCCGGCCCGGCAGCTGCCGCCCGTAGTGCCGGCAAGCCCTGCACGGCACCTCCGCCCTGGGTTCCTCCGAGCCAATCACGGAGCGTTTCCGCCCTGAGTGGAGGCTAGCCGTGACGTCACCTCCGCCCTGGGTTCCCAGCCAATCCTGGAATGCTCCTGCCCTCAATGACGGCTCGCTCGGACACCGCATCCGCCCTCACGGTCCAGCCAATCACGGAGCCGCTTTGGCCCTCAGCGAAGGCACGCCCTGACGCCACTTCCGCCCTCGGGTCCCTCCCACGTAACGGGTCTCAAAGCAGTTTGTTCCCTTTAAGCAATAACGGAGCGCGGCCGTTACTTCAGAACGATTGGATTTCTCGAAATCGATAGGAAGCAGTCCGTGAAACGTGATCTCGGAACCTCGCCTTTTAAGCCTTAGAGGCAAACGTGCTGTTTGGATGTGCTCCTTAGAAGCTAAGCTGTCAGTCTGCGACTGTTTTACCTTTACTGCAACTCGGGACCGAACTCGGAGCGCTGACTCAGTTCCGGGTGCGCCGTCTCCGGCTAGCTGTCAGGCACACGCTACTCCACGGAGAAGTCAAGCTTCCTCTGTAATCGCTTACCCAAACCGGTATGAGACGCAATAGGAAACTACGGAGGAAGCAACCTCTCCTCTGCGCTCAGAGTCCGTCCTACCGTCAGCTACAGCGTGGGACAGAAACCCTATTATTCAGATGCGGAGGTATCAAAGATGATCCTCTGAAGTCGCATCGGAGAACTTGAGGCTGGGGGCTGGCAGGAAGAAAAGTAACTAACAAGACAAGCCATCCTAAGTCTGTAAAAAAAATAGAAAAAAAGAAAAAATAGAAGAAGGTCGGGGGGTGGGGGTGGGAAGCCAGTAAGAATCAGCCTGATGAAAGGTTTACAAATGAGACGAAGAAGAGGAGGAGAAGGGGAGAGATTGTCTATGCAAGGCAAGAGACCCAGGAGGCAAAGGCTGAAGTCTAGGAAGGCAGACTAGAACGTGACGAGGAAACGTACTGGCTTTCTATGAAGAACAGAGCTAGCAGCAAGGAAGTAATAATGGCAGACGAGGGAGACTAGTGCCTTTTCCTTTCACGTGAACGTACGCCCTTCCCTAGAGCATACTCCCCTTCAGTATGAAACGAGGACCAACACTCACAAAATTCAGTTATAAAATACGAAGCTGCCCTTTGGCAGTCTCTTTCTAAGTGCCCGTACCCATCACTTGCTCCTCAAACACTTGCTCATGTGTTAGAGAAACGCTCAATCAGTCTCGCTAAAAATACTAGCGGTGAGAGCCTAGACTCATCGCTCCGCAAGTGAGTAAAAGCAATCGTTCCGCCTCAGTGCAAACATGCAGTATCAGTATGGGACAGACCCCTCACAGCCTAGAGCTTCTACTTTCTGTGCTAATTTTTTTTAGCATATATTCTTAACAGTGGCAATGTGTTATTAACAATCCATATTAAACATTTGATGTTTAATCGTAGCCTGCAACTCAGCCGTATTCGGCATGGACAGGAAAGTGCTCCTTGGTAGGAACCTCCTAAGTTGCAAGTTAAGCAGGGAACCTACGTTATAAGACACGTGCAGAAACCGCGCCACCTGAATGGAAGCTAACTCCTCCTCTACGCTGGGTATCAAAAACCCACCCTGAATAACTCTCAGCGTTGCAGAAGCAAGTCCCAAGAATGTGCCTGTAGAAAAAAAAAAAAAATGGGATGACAACAGAATTCATTTCAGAAGAGTCTTTTGAGGCAAGGCTTCTTGCAGCCTTCCAGTAACTCACCAACAGAAACACACTTCTGTTATCAAAGATCTCTCTGCATTACAGTTTGTGACGTGCCGGTTTCACACATTTTCTAACCCAAGACCAGCTTCTCGATGCACCGCTCGAACACAAAAGAACGGATTTAGTCTACGCTGCCTGAACTGTACTTTCCTCGGTCAGAAGGTAATGCGGTTCCTTCTGGAAAGCATCATTTTTAAGTAACAACCTTCCCCGCAGGGGCCAAACATTACGTTAACCGGCCGAGGAGATACTCATGCTATTTCATACATGATGATCACAGGGAAGATACTTGCTATATTCAATTTCTAAAGCGAGCCTCCTTTGGCAAAAGAAAGCGCTATTTATTTATTTATTTTGATTTTTATTTTATTTTTTAAACAATGCTGTGGGTTGCTGTTTTCAAAGGCCTCTCTGTCTTCTCTGATGAAGACATCTCTCATGTAATTATGGAAGCTGCAGCTGTTCCCGCTGACAAGCTCCCAAAGTCCTGGGCTCACTAACCTGTGACAGCCATAATATCCAACTGCAGGTGACAGAATATTCTAGTTCTGCTCATTTCCTTTGAGGCCCAGATAAGCTCGCGACGACGGGAGTACCGTGAAAGGACCCGTAATATTACCTTTATTTTCAGCTTCTTCTAAGTGCTTTTCGTTTGCCAAGAGAATTTCTTCTCTCTGATCAGGTAATAAGTCAGCCAGACGATAAATAATCTCCGCTCTCTGAAAGAGAAAAGTTTCTGAACTGCATCCTTATATGAAGTCCACGGTGCTTGACATCTGGCTCACTTCAGCTCATTTCTACCGACACATCTTCTCACCGTCTTGACGCCCTGAATGCTTGGAGCCAGCTGATTTTTTCAAGGACCCGTTCGTGTTATAAACCTGTATTTTAAGACTTGCCGCATGTTCCCAACCTTAAAGAGTGAGCACGTACTGTTCTCTCACCTGCTCAGGCTGCAGAGCTGCCGGGGTCCTGCCACCAGCTCGAGACCTTTCACCCTGCCGCTCTGCTGGAGGGCCTGCCAAAACAAACAAGCAAACAAACAAACAAACAAAACACAACCACGAGACATGCAGACAAAGGTTACAGCCCCTGTGGGAGGAAAGGAACGCTAACCTTTCATCTTCCAACTCCTTACTCAAAGCAGGAAAACAGGGACGGTCCTAATAGACACATCAAAGAGATTTACTGTATGCCAGAACAGGAAAATCCGTATCAGATACCAAAATGCTGCCACGGTCCCCGAGCACAGCCCTTGTCAAGGCATCACGGAGATTCAGCAAGATCATCCAGGTCACAGGGGACAAACAAGCTTGTATCGAAGCTGTATACAGCTTGTATCAAAGAGACCTGACAAAGAGCAAAAGAATACAAGGACGGATAAATCTCAGGGCGTAGGAGAAAACCGAAAACAGGGAGGCATCCTTTGAAAAAGTTTAATTATACGACTAACGAAAAGAGAAAAGATTGCAAAACGACATGGGAACGTACAAACAGTGCTGGAAGCCAAAAGCGGCCTGAGTAACAGCTTGCAGAATAGCTGCTCTCTCCACGCCTCTCCCTGTGCACGCTGAAGGGTTCCTACAGAAGAAAGGTTTTCTTCTTGGCGTGGATACCAAAGAACCTGTCTCAAACTGAAATGATACAGAACAAGTTTTGAGACAGAAACAGAAGTAACAAGTCAAAAGGCTCACGCGGCATTTCACTAAGGAGTTCTCAACTAGCTCACGGATAAGCTACGTTTTCATTTTGAACTCTCCTGAAATTGTCTGTAGGACAGATGACTTGAAATGGGACTAATACGCCTGGACTTCTACTTCAGAAGCGTCCTACAGAAATTGCCAGAGCAGGAATTCCCACGTTAAGGAAAAAAAAAAAGTGACACGCGTAAGGAGATGAGAGTTCATTTTAAAAAGTTACCTGAATATTTAAAGCGTGTTTCGGAAGACAGAAGACAAAGAAAGAATGGGAGTAACCACATTCCACGGTGGAGGAAGGGTCGCAGTAAAACGTCACCTTTACTTTTGCTGTTCACCGTATTTGTAATTGTCTGAGAAACGGGGTTACAAGATGAAAAGCTTTATAGCTGATACAAATTGTGTTGCTGATACAAATTGGGTGGCTCTGCTTGAGCAGGGGTGTTGCACCAGGTGACCTCTGGAGGTCCTTCCAACCTCAACCAGCCTGCGATTCCTTTGCAGCCGCTATGCAACCAAATAGCGAGTACAATTCAAAGCAGATAAATGCGAAGCAATGCAGAGGCAAAAGGGGAAATCGGGCCTCGGTACTTGCACATAATCCTATGAAAACATCACCTCGATGCTCATCGGCGTCGAAGAGCAACTTACACGTTGAAGCTTTTGGAAAAGGCCTAGGAAAGGCAACAAGAAACATCACCAATCTAATCAAAACTCAAAGTTAGCCTTGCTATCTCATAAACTGAAGGTTCATTTGCATCTTGGATGCTACACAGAATTTTACTTTTGCCTATCTTAAAAAGGTCACAGTAGAATAAAAACAGTTTCAGCCAAGAGAAACTGGGATCGCCAAACTTTTGGAACAGTTTCTATCATTTTTGTTATTTTTTTTTTCTGAGGCAGTCATTTCAACTAGAATCAACCACGAAATCCATCTGAAACAGCTGGAAGAAACCGTGGTTATGAAAAGCCAACCTCCTTCCCTCTCGGGGCCTACAATATGGACCAAAGTCCGGAAGCCGCCGAAGGAAACACGTCTGGAGATGATAAAAAGAGTACGTGATTTTGTTGATGTCCTGGTGTGAAACCGTACCTACCACCTTCCTCTTTCTAGAAAAGTACCTTCAACATCAACAGGTGACAGACTTCACGGCAGCACAGCTCACAAGACTAGACCGGTATCAGCCACACGTCTGGGAGACGGAAAAGCTAGCGAGCTCCAGATATCTGGAAAGCGATATCCAGGACGTGTAAAGTACCCATAAATCACCGAAAGACAGAACCCGCTGCCACAAGAAGCAAACGATTGTAGAATAGCGTTCGGCTTATATGCAGGGAAAGACTATGCATTTAGAATCAGCAGTATTACTCATGACTATATACAATCCTGAGGAGCTAGCAGAAGTACCATAGCGTCCACACAGGGCGTGCCTTCCACTCCTTTTACCGGCTTTGTTGCCCTCCTCTGTACGCTTTCAGGGATCTTAACGTTCTTTTTACATTGTAGAGCCCAGAATCGCACGCAATATTGAAGGAGAGGCTTCGCCAACGCTAAATACAGTGGGAGAATCACCTCTTTTGACCAGCTGGCTATGCTGTGTTTAATATATCCCAAAATGCTAGACGATACCCGTGCTTCTGAATCCTTCAGCTATCTTCCCAGGGCCCTGAAATTCATTTATTTTGATTGAACACAGACTTCTTGCTGCAACTTTGTTGGTACCCACGTGAAAGAGCAGGAGTAGGGAATAATCTGAAGTTTGAACTAAGCTCGTAAGCTCGCTAGCAATGTCCCTGATCCAAGCCCCAGGCAGGTAGAAAAGCTCTCTATAAAGATGGTCTGCTCTGCAGAGGGGAGCCTCTGTTCCCTTCAGAAGGCGGTCACCTGTGACTATAACCTGGCGCTATTTCTTCACAACGCTGGCCTTGATCGCTCTACAATTCCACGACAGGAATCGCCTCCCAAGTCGTTCTTGACTGACCACAAGTAGCGTCCTGGAAAGCCCTGCAAGCACTCGTTCATTACTTCTAGGGTAATTCTTAAAGCTGAAGCGGGACAAAGTTTTGTCCACAAAGGCCTTTGGGGAGACTTCTGAAAGGAAAACCAGGCCAAACCAAAAAACTAGGAACAGCAAGCGGCGCGTACGTCGGTTTTGCTAACAGAGTAACACTAACGTACTAGAAATTTCCACGTTCTTTGCCCTCTACCTTGAAAGCGTCACCCAATTCTGTCGGTGTTCACCATCAGCTTCTTTTTTTTTTTAAAAAAAAATTTCACGTGGACATCTGAGAAAAACATTTCGAGTCCCCGTCATCGAGGGAGAAGAGGAGAGGGAAAAAAAAGAAAAAAAGAGGGGGGTGGGGAAGAAGCACAGCCATTCCTCTCCTCAGTAAGGTGAGCAAAAAGCTCAGGCGCTCGGCAACAACAGAATCAGAGAATACCCTGAGTTGGAAGGGACCACCGAGGATCATCGTTAAGGATCATCGAGTCAAACAACGCGCTTTGAAAGACAAAGCGCAGAAGAAACTGCACGTTGTTTGATCTCAGCTGTAGAGTCACGTGTATTTGTACCCGCTCGTTTCTTCACCTGCCGGTTTATCGTGCTACAGACGTCACAGAACGTACAGACTGCAAGGTTACTGCTACCTTTTGTAACCGAGGCGACCTTCGCTAGGACTAGCTGTCTGAGAGAGCCACCGAAATCCCCTTCACGCCCGGATTTCACCCGGAGGTCGCTGCGACTCACCTGGACAGCTGGGACAGACGGGCTGCTCTTTCTCCCGGGCAACCCGCGACCGCAGCACGCCAGCCGCAGCTCTCCTCCGCCTAGCTGCTGCGCCGCCTTCGCTCGGCAACAAACCCCGCAGGGGTCCCGGCGGCGGGGAGCCGCTTCTGCCCTGGGGAGCCGCAGGAAAAGGAGAGAGCCGGCCGTCAGCACGCGGGGGGAGGAAAACCTCCGAGGCGCAGCCCGACGATCGAGCGCGGCGAGGACCCGCGCCCGGCCGCCGCAGCCCCCACCCCTCCCGGCCCGACGCTCCGGGGAAGCGCCCCCGAAGGCTCTCGCTCGCCTCACCGCCGGCAGCCGCGCTCGCAGCCAGCGGCAACCGGCGCGCACGGCCCGGCCCCGGCCCCGGCCGCGGCTCGGGGAAAGACCGGCCGCGCGCCACAGAACTACAGCTCCCAGCATGCCGCGGGACGGAGCAGTCCATCCAACCCATCCCCAAGAGGGGAGTCGGCCAAGCGCACGCGCCCGCCCCCCCGCCGCCCTCCCTGCGCCCGCCCCCCCCCGCGCCGCTTCGCCCCCCTCTCCCCCAGCCCTCCGAAGCCCCGCGCAGTGCAGACCCCGCCGCACGCCCGCTCCGGTCCGCTCCGGTCCGGCGCGGCGCCGCCCCCGCCCCGCACCACGGCCGTTTCCACAGAAGCCGCCGACCGCGTGGCGCCCCGACGGCCCGCCGCCTCGCCCCCGCCCGGCCCGGCCCCGGGCGGCACCGACCACCAACCTCGTTGCGGCACCGCGCCTCGGCGGCCCGGCCCGAGCCGAGCCCGGCCCGGCCCGGCCAGACAGCTTCCGCCCATAGTGCCGGCAAGCCCTGCACGGCACCTCCGCCCTGAGTTCCTCCGAGCCAATCAGGGAGCGCTTCCGCCCTGAGTGGAGGCTAGCCGTGACGTCACTTCCGCCCTCACGGTCCAGCCAATCACGGCGCCGCTTCCCTGTGGGAAGGAGGCCCTGAGGCTGCCCATTGTGCTGCCTTTTTTTTTTTTTTTTTTTTTTTTTTTTAAATAAGGCGCGGGAGAT
>JAUUDW010011967.1:0-10172 GCA_032361385.1 Panulirus guttatus | reverse complement strand
AGAGAGAGAGAGAGAGAGAGAGAGAGAGAGAGAGAGAGAGAGAGAGAGAGAGAGAGAGAGAGAGAGAATGAACAAATCCCTTCACAAATAAACCCCTCACACACTCTACATACATGATATAACATAAATTTCCCTCAACACACACGCACACACACAACCACACATACATACTACTTGCTCTTCATAACCTCGACAACAACTTAAACAATATATGAAAACTAGTGAAACAAAAGCTTTGAATATCCAAATCTAACTTGTCACAGAGAAGGACATTGCTGAGTGTACATATATTGCAGTGCACATAACTGGCCATACAAGCCTCAGGCTGCTCCTGGTAGTATAGTTTTCATCCCCTTTGGCGTCAGTCACAACACTGCCTGACGACCTCGTCCCCATGTGCCTGGCTCCGGTCTGTCCTGGAGATACTGAACTGCGGTGAGAGGAGGAGAGCGAGGCGAAAGATACAGCCTGTGATGAGAGGAAAAGAAAGGAGCACGCAATCAATAGGGACGAAAGCCGAGAGAAATGTTAGGGAGTGAGATGGAAAATGAAAGGGAGGAACTCTGGTCTGTAGGATCACAACTGCTTCGTCAGGGAAATCCTGAAATGGTGTGTTTTTTCATTATTTCTATTTTTTTCTCAGTCTAGCGTCGCAATGTCCGGTAGACACTAAAGGACTTCTTCACAAGAAAACCATCCTTCTTATCTGGAATGGTTGTAACTGGCTGGTATGTTTGTGGTTATGCGAGAGAAGCTGGGAACAACTGGAGTAAAATCGGCCTGATTATCTTAGCTGTAGATCAGCTCTCAGTATCTGCAACTCAGACCCAGTGGTAGCGCCAGATCTTCTCTCTCTCTCTCTCTCTCTCTCTCTCTCTCTCTCTCTCTCTCTCTCTCTCTCTCTCTCTCGGTAGAACTGTGTAGTCAATATTACCCATCACCGGGAAACTGTATTGATCTATGAGGATAATGATGGAAGTGATGTATACTTGTAGACGGCTTCAGGTTAGCTTGATCGCCCATTCTCAACGATGTAATAATTGCATCGCTTCGCCTCACGTACAGAAAGACTAACACAACTTTTAATAGTAATGAGCACGTGAGGATTCCACCCTAAACTTTCCCTAAACTTAACCATCATCAATACAAATCTCAAAATATTTCCTTTCCTAGAATTCCTCATTCAAACTGCCTATTCCTTTCCGTACGTTCACTTACCCTCTGCAGCGCCTCTCACTCCCCTCGCCTCAGCCTTAACATTTATGATTGCTATAGGGACAATATTTACCATATTTCCTGTTATTTGGCGTAATAACCTGTCGTTGCCAGCCAAGCCCCACACATCTTTCATGTTCAAGAGACAGTTTCCCCTAGTCGTGGGACCCGCCACTCCCTGGCTACAGGAGGCAATTCCTCCTAGATATAGGAGCCACTACCCTAAAGTGTAGGAGGCAAAACCCTTTCATGGTTGTGGAGAGCATCATCTTTATGTGACTACTATTTGTATGTTACAGGGAGGAGGTTTTACGCTCGTGTTGCCCCGACTCTTAACTTTGTACATATACCATATCTTAACTTTATGAATACACACACATATCCAGCCAGGCTTAGGCCAGGTACCCGTCCATCGACCGGCAACAAAGGGAAGGATGAACAGCTATGTTAGCTGTGAGCGGGCTGCCGAGTTCTAGACTCGAATATGGAGTCGTTTGGCCGGTGGGTCACACCGCTAGCCGCTGCACTATGGAGGTTCGCACAATAATCTAAAAGGATATATTTTGTTAGTAAACCGTGTGACTGTATGTATGTGTGGTCAGTGGATGTTGCCTGGAAGCGTGATGTCCTATAGTTCATGTCTTTTAGTTACTGTTCTGCTCGTTCGACGGATGTCTCGTTTCTGCTGCAGACATCGTTTTCTCCTTCGTTTTTGTGTCTCTTCCGAAGTGTTGTGTCCACTTGGCGTGGCGTGAGCTTTTTAATTCGTTGGTTGTCTCTCTCCCAGTGCTATGTCTCTAATGTGTCGATACCTTTCATTTTCTGTGTTCTTGCTCTCTTTATTCTCCCTTGCCTTGTTATTCCTCCAGTCTCTTTTTTACCTGTACTATCGGATAACTACGTATTTCCACCACTTCTTTTCTTAGCTTACTTTGCCAAGAATGTGGTTTATCTCATCGCCTACTTGGTCTTCTATAACCGGTTGCTCACATGGCCTATTTCATCGAATCTATCTTTTCCTTTTCCTCACGATCCCTTTTATTCAGTAGTTGCAGTTCATAACATTACTCAGATCTAATCTTTACTCACAAGATTCCCTCTATCTAGGTCCCCTTGCCCTTAGATTCTCTCTCTGCAGTGCCTCTGATTCCTATACTTGCCCTTCTCACTCTCACCCCCACTTGCCCACCCAAAGCTATTCAGTACGTTTCTTGTGCCCATTCTCTCTTGCCCCAGCAGGACCACTCCCATAACCGCCCTAATCCCGAGGTCGCGTTCCAACGATCCCAATCTGAAAGCAGGACACGTTCGGTCGTTTTTTTCCTTTGTGATAGAACGCTTCCCCACCGATGTTTACATTGACAAAACACTAGGCCTTAAATACGTTCCAAGACTTTTATCGGCATTCCTCTCACTGCAAGATATATTCACCTCCCATTCTCTGTAACTGGATGTATTTACATACGTATATGTGTGTGTGTGTTTGTGTGTGCGTCTTTGAGGTTGTTTTCCCAGTGCGTCAAAACTTGATATATATAAGTTAAGGATGTGCTATTGTTACAGGTATGTCAGATATGAAAGTGTTCTTGAGGCTATTGTTTTGTGAGAAATGATTAAGTTTGTTACCTGGTTATAAAAGCGTTTGGAATTTATTTGCATTTACTAGGATTTACTTCCTATATGCAAATGAATCAAAAGTTGGCTGGATAGTCAGTGGAACTGGAGTGTCAGAGGATACTGGATGGTTAATCGTATCAAAGATTAACGAAGGGAGTCCGAGTCGTAATGAATTATTAGCGAATGTATCGCCATCACCAGCTGTGACTTGGCTCCAATTTAGATGCCTCTTGCGGGTAACCCTCACCTGCTTCTCGTTTCTGGTCAATATTTTGTTGAAGAATTTTCATTGTGTTTAGTAGCGACATTTCTTCATTCTCTAAAATGCATTTGCTATCATTGTTGGATGTCATATTAGATATCGTAAAAAAAAAAAGCAGCATGTACTGGGAACAGTAACTTTGGCATTCAGGAAATGCTTCGAGTAATTAATTTGAATGGAACTTGCTGCTGTTTCTATTTAACACACACGGAATGTTTGATTGTGTTAGTTAATGCACCGACACTTATTTTTATATGTTTTACTTCACTTCGACGGAGAAGTTGCAGTGAGGATGGTGTTGCACCAGCGTCAGTGCTCAGGCAGGTGGAGGGACATGCGCGTCCTCTGCCAAGACCAAGGTGAGGAAACCTAAGGGGTTCTTATGGTCTCGACACCACGGAAACATTACTGAAGCCTCCCATAGCGCCTCTGGTACGTACTTTGTTCCTGCCTTAAGGTTTCAGTTTATCTGAGGAGCTGATCAGAGTTTATTGTTTCGTTGCCGACGTCTCAACATTTGTTCGCTGGTGGTTAGTGAGTGTGTGTGTGCTTTTTCTTTTCTTTGGAAGTTATTAAAGCACCAGAATTTGGTAGTCATTTGTGTGTCAGAGACTCGGTCACGTCAGTGACTGATGGGTAATTATTCCTGTGTCAGAGGCAGTTGGTGGCAATTATTGCAGGTGAGGTCCATCACGTGATGTCAGGTCGTTAGTGGCGCGTCACAGTTGTATGGACATGTGGTCGTGCAGTGGTGATCACAGCAATACATTAAAGGCTACGTCGACGAACCCAAGTTACTGGCAATGAATTTTCCGCGTATGGCTGTCTGGTGTCGGTTATACTGAAGTCGTCACACTATGTCATTTCACTGTTGACTGATGTAGTGGTAACCAACATAACGTTGAAGTTGGAGAAGAGTTTGGTACAACTGATGACCAACAAATTACTTCTGAGGTCGCTTTCAACACCAGATGTAATCCTGGCCGACATGCCAGTTGCGGTCAGAAAGATAAACATGCGAGTTCTGAAAGTATCATGGAAAAAGCTTTAGTAAGACATTCAGTGCGTTAAGGGAATATACAAGTCGATGGTAGAAGACGGTTTATTTCTAAAACGAAACCAGTCGAAAAAAATGTGTCGTCTGTTCACTAAGCAAATTGCTCATGAGAAACTAAAAGAGACCAGTAACCAACATGATAGGGTAAGTGATCTAATAAAAGTATTCAAGATTATCAAAGGCTCTGATGATCTTGATCTATTCAGTTACTTAAGACTTGATTCGCCTGATTTCACCTGCAATAATGGATACAAACTCGTGGGCAAGCGTTTTGTTTCGAATGAGGAGAAGTAATTTGTCTTCAATAGGATCGTTAACATATGGAATATTTAGCCAATTATTATTAACTTTGAATTACCTGTGTACCATCTAGCTTTTACCACACTAACCTGTGAGTTTCTAATATCCTCCGCTATCACAAACAGCTTCGAGAGGACCCAGTGGTCTTTTGCAACTTAAATTCCTCCGTTTCCCTTTGAATTATGCTCAGTACTACACTGGAGACCAACATAGCGGTATGCAGCACACGCTCACCAGCATATCCCACACCTGATAACACTAATCTTCAGCTCATTTTAATGACCATAAACGCTGTAGTGTCTGTTTGAACAAATTCCTTCATATGGGCGACATCTCGCCTTGATTAACGTAAAGTGAAGACACGATTGCCTCAGATGTTGTAAGCTGAACCTAAGTGTGGGAACATGATGAACGACTGTGAAAGATTATAGGCTGTTTAATTCTATATCAAAAGCTCGTTCGTAACTCCTAAATCCGAAGCTGTTGCAAGTTTTAACGATTTAAAAGTTGGCAGAAGATTGGAGGTGTACCATAGGTTGTCTGATATTCTTCCTCTCTTGATATGTTCCTTCTCTTATCAAACTGTAGCGAGCGACACTCTTATTCTGGCAAAGAATCCCAGTAGAAAATTTAATTGAATCATAATCAGACAATATTCTCGACATATTATTTTTCTGTCGCTAAATATACTTTTTTCATTTATGTTTGTATGCTGTTTATGACGCATCACAATATTTTGAAAGTGCACAAATATTTCTTTCACTATTTCCGTGTATAATTGCGTCATCAGGTACTACCAGGTGTGCCATAGGCAATAAATGGCCAATAGTTTTAATAACAAGCAAACTGTCAATTAGAGACGTTAGTGACAGTGAATTTATGGTCAAGCGTCAGCACGAACAGGGAATCAAATTGTTGCTACATAGACAATGCTGCAACAACTACAACAACAACAATAACTGAAAATTTTAGTGATTATAAAATTGACACTAGTAGCAATGAAGCTATAGATAATAGTGGTAATTATAATAATTATGATAATGATAATGATCGTAACAATATTAATGATAGTGCCAACGTGTTGTACAGAGGGTTTGATCCTTTCTTGAACCTCGTGTAATGGTAGAATTTGTAAATGAATTCATTCATTATTGATACAAAAGATGATTGCATCTTTCTTTCTTATCCGATAAGAAGAAATTAGAAAGATTCATAAACAAGGAACACGATTTCTGTGTAAAAACAAGAGCGGATGGAATTAATTGGAATCTATTCTTTGGCGTCTTGACAAATGAGTGGCAGCTAAAGCAACATTATAGACAAGTCTTAAAAGAAAACTTGACTATTTTGGCTGTAACTGGAAGGGAATGAGAAAACTTTCATTAATTAGTCACACAGGCAGAACAGCTGACGTATATACATGCACACAAGCAGAAAATCGCCATTTTAGCTTATTTGCCGCCATAATCCAACCTTAGTAGAATTGAAAAAAGCAGAAAAACTGTCTACTGGTAGATATAAAACACACATTCGGGTACAAGGATAATGAATTATCCAGCAAGCTATTCACCACGTATAGCATGCCAGAGTTAGAATATGCTTCTCAAGTTTGGTCTCATGTAACAAAGAACAAAGAAGTAAGAAAGAGGAGAAGGGCAACAAGGAAGGCAACAAAATTAAGAGAGCTGTGCCACAGTGAGACGTTAAAGGCCATAAACTTGTTCATCACAGGAGAGAGAAGAATAAGGAGTGACCTGATCACAATCATTAACTCTTTTATTCAGTTCTTTCAAAGTGCAAGGACAGAACAACCAGAGACCATGAGATGAAGTTAAATAAGAACCATGTTACGTCAGATGTAAAGAAGAACTTTTATACTATAAGTGGTTGAATGGAATAAACCGAGTTATGGGACAGTGAATGTGGACAACATACAGAAGCTTAAGAAAATGTACGATTGGAAAGAAATGTCAGCTTTTGGGGCCTACTAGGTATAAAACTCTTTCCCTATTACAGTGCAAGTAGGTAATTTGAAAAATCTCCAGATATTGTAACTCAATTCAACTTAAAATTTATCATAGTTCAGATTAATATCAAAGTTACATTGTTTGCGGAGAGATAGCCGTGTAGTACGTCGGTTGAACAACCGTATGATGAATGATACAACTGATCATTGATTTATCATTTGAACCATCCCTCAAACCATGTAATTAAACTTCATGAAGGCAAACAACCACCAGACATTTGTAATTTACGTAAATTGAGTACTTGTCTGTTAAATAACTGCCAGGATGTTTAAAGAAGTGGGTGTTACAGTTTACGTTCAAACATACTTCGAAACATCAGTAAAATAATATCTAACACTAATTGAATGCGAAGCTAAATGTTTCTTCATTAAGACTGAACTCTGTGATAGCGTCTACATCGTACCATAACACACGAGACCTGAGTAGTTTATGAGGGTCATTGATCTGCTGTGTCGGTGTCGGGACGGAGGTCACAATTTCCTTTCCTCGTTAGTTCAGCGGTTCTTAGCCAACTGCGTGATCACTGAGGGCTACTCGAATTCCTTCTGTAATAACAGTCTTAACTAGCAACTCAGTGGTCGTAAATCTTTGACTTAGGAGTTTGAGGTGCACGTCAGTCCAGCAAGACTTATGATTAAATCTTACGAGGTCAGCTGAATTCGCCAAAATGCTATTACTTATTTCTGTATGGTGACCGACGTGGTGGAGGCAAACTCATTCCAATCAAGGCCATCTAGTGTGAAAAGAATAAAGTCAAAGAAAAACGATGACCTACTTCTTACTGCTGGAAAGGATATAGGAAGAAAGAAACAAGAAATAAGAGAACTCACAGCTTCGCTGCTCGAGCAAAGAAGGAGCTAACATAACGGGTAGTCTTCGTGTGGCTGGTCTCCACACAGATACTTTGGAAACAAAGCAGCTAGAAGTGTGCCTTGGGTCTATGTCGTGGTGGCAGAGACACATGTAGATAGCTCCCGTGTTCTAATAACTGTAGAACAGAGAGAGAGAGAGAGAGAGAGAGAGAGAGAGAGAGAGAGAGAGAGAGAGAGAGAGAGAGAGATCAGATATTATAGCTGAATATCAGATAGTGTAAGGGAAAACAGCCTTAGGCAGTTGGGGTCCAAAGAGATCAAGGTAAGAAGCACACAGATGGTGGACTGCGGAGCGAAGGTCAGATCTGAGACCGCAAATGTCGCAGAAACGAAAAGAGGAAAAGCCAAGTGTAGGAGCTGCTTCTGAAAAAAAAAAAATGAGGTGGGTCTCATTTGGTTGATGGCAATCTAGAGGGCCCTGAGAACCACTCAGCAAATCTTGACCGGTGATGCCGTTCTAATTCACCGCAGGAGAACTGAGCAATTGTTGTGCAGTCAAAAATTCTTCGTTGAATAAAGAAAAAAAAACAGGAATAGAGAATAAGCAAATGCGTAAGTCATGTGTTGCCGAGAGTTGTGTCAGAGATGAAGAAAGTTTGAGACTGTGGATTTAATGCGGGCAGCCCACACCACACGTACATGAGGCATAGAGAAAAAAGACGGCGCCCTGACTCAGGGAAAGGAATTTAATAAACACTGAAGTTCTGGCCTTAACGCCGCCATTCCTATTTCACCCGACACCTCGGGGTGGTAGCACCCCTCCCCTGGTCTGTGGTCATCTGCCACCTACTGCCGATACAAGTGGGTGGAGTCACCGTGTCTCCTCCCATCGCTGGTCACAACTAGTGCGGCGTCTACCATCAAAAAGTAGAACGATCCAACGGTGATAACTAGATCATTCCAGGGTGATCCCCTTCACTACCGAAGGAGTCTCAGAAGGTGTGCTCCTGAAGGAGGGACTGTTTCTCCACTGGTCCTCCTCCTTCTCCTCTGGATGGATTTCTGAGGCAAGTTAGATCTGCCTGCGGTCCTCGTCTTCTTCCCCTCTGAATTACTTTCGCCATCATTATGCAATTTGAAAAATATATATGCAAATTCAATTTCCCTCGCCAAGTGCAAAAATTGTCACATTTTACGCAGTGCCGACTTTATTGCTTAATTTTGCATACCTCGTTGTATCTTATTTTCCGCTCAGGTAAACAGCTTTACGATGCATAGGAATTGCTAAACAAAAGCTTCCGAATTTATGTGGTATAAATTTTGATCCCAAGTAAAAGATGAAAATTTATTACTCTGTCATGTTGTCTTTCTTCCTGTAGAGGTCCGCTCCACGGGTCTGAATCTCCTCCAGACGACTTAATGTGTATGTTACCATACCCTACCTACATACACCGAAACTCCCACAGTGATGCAACAGCTACACTAACATCGTCACACTTATGCTATCATTAACCAGCCTCACTAAACCTATTGCGTATAGAATTGGTCTGGAAAACTCCGAATGTGAAGCTTAGATATAATGATTCTATTAAAGAACATCCTCATCTAAAAAGAACAAAAAAAGATATGTGAAAATTTGATACACAATTATGGAAATTAGCCTCGTTCACAGAGCAGTGTTCCATTTTCCATTATCATATGTACAAGTAATCAATAACTAGTGCTGTCATTTCGATGAAACTTATTTTCGCATAACAGTTTGATTATAGGCAAATGTGTTTAAATTCCTTTGAAAGACCATTCCTTGAAACTATCTCATTTTATTTTATTCTGAAGGCATTTCAACAATGAAAAGACGTCGTTTACACTTGAAATGCTTATATAAGATATCATAAAAAGGAAATTGGGAAGAACAAAACAGTTCGAGGGACGTGCTCATTTACAATGAAGGTTACGAATATTCAAAATTAGACTAGAATGCCAGTGTTCGAGGAAATGAAGTGCAATACGGTGTTGAAGTGACTGATGATGCAAGAGTGACACACACACACACACACACACACACACACACACACACACACTTACACACAGCAACCTGCCTCCCCTACACTATGGATCGCCGCAGAGCCAGGATCGCCTAGAGTGGAAGACTTGTCGAGAAGAGGCAGAGTGTCCTGTCGCCGACGGAGATCGCTCGTCAGCATGGTATATCGCGGGTCACCGTGGTTGACGAGGTGGAAAGAAGAGGGTGACCTGCAAGATCGGGCCAGATCCAGCCCTCCCAAGCAAACTGATGGACTGATGAAGCAAGCCACACGGGTGAACCCTTTCACTAAGAAGATGTAAATTTGGACGTGATCCCAAGTAGTGTCGGGAAGCGACTCCATCCTGCTGGAATGCAATACAGAACGGCATCGAACAAAGAACGCTAGTCAGAACTACATCATGATACAGTTCAAATATATGATCATGTAAATGCTTAATCACGGGTCTCATTAGCCCCAAAGTGAAATTCATTCCCCGGAATCGTAATCAGCATGAAAAATAGGTCCTATACTAAGGTTTTGAGCAAATCTACTTTCCATAAGATGAAGGAAAAAAGAAATGCATGGTATTTTTCGGGCCAACTCTTTTTGTTTCAAAACTGGAATATAACATATCAAAAGGCTTTTACAATTCAGGCATTAATGTAAACATTTCATAATGCTCACTCATGCCGAAAAATGCAGAATCATAATAAATCGAATAACATTGAAATACTTTCGATATTTAATCATTTAAATGCTCAATTATGAGACTTTATGGCTTACAAAAATATTTCAACCCCAGAATCGTATTTAATACAAAAATAGGCTCTATGCTGAGGTTATGAAACGAATCTA
>JAUUDW010011923.1:0-10173 GCA_032361385.1 Panulirus guttatus | reverse complement strand
TCTATTTGTGTTATTTTTAACCACCTCTCTCTCTCTCTCTCTCTCTCTCTCTCTCTCTCTCTCTCTCTCTCTCTCTCTCAAGAGAAGGCACGAGAGTCGATGACAGGGTATGGAAAGCACGGAAGATGATAACAATAGGACATGGGAATACAGAGGTGACTGGAATTACAGAGGTGGCAACATAAGAGTTAAAGAATGCACATTAAATGAAAGGTGAAGTCTGGTGCAAGATAGCAGCAGTAATGGAAATAAAAACACGAACCATTTTTTGGCATATATGTTGATGGGGAAGCAGGAAACCTGATAAACCCGTAAAAAATATAGCTACCATGAATTTGGTATGAATGAAAAAGAAACAGACAAAGACAATAAAGAGGCAGTCGCAAAGTATGAATAATAGATGGAAAATATTCTGTACGAATATACAAAGTCTAATTTCTGAGAAATCCTTAATGAAGTCGAACTAACTTGATGAGTTCACCTGGATGACTGACAGCAAATAAGATTGAAGCATACTCAAAAGATAATGAGACTCACATAAAGGAGATATATCACATGAAGCAAGGTGGTATATCAGAATATGCTGATACCAGAACTGAAGAAATTCGGCCGTTAAAAGTATCTGAAGAAATGGGAATTAATGGAGCGTGCCAGGCTGAAACACAAGGGATGAAAAAGTTCGATGGAATATGAAATATTTATACATATTTAAAGAGATGTTATAAAACATAGGAAACCGGAGCCGGCAATAATTTAGTCAGAAAACTTATAACTTTGTAGTTTCGTTAAAGAGTGGAACAGATTACGGTTGTTCTTCATCCAGGTACAAATCGGAGAATAACGCATTAGTAGATGAGAGAGAACAGCTCAACAAACGGATGCCCATAATTATATGAGACACGCAGTCTACCACACAAAAACCCAGCAGAAATAACATCAGTGACACTTAATGTTTACAGATAACATAACATTCATCACTGACGTACAAGGTGTCACAACTCACTGTATTACAACACCACAGACGTGTCGACTAACTTTGAGGCTATAAGCAAATGATTCCAAACAAACGGAAGCGAGAGATGAATCAAGCATCTTACAGAACGTAAATGTCTTTTATGGCAAATGGAAATGGAATAAAGCCAGCAGAGAGTTAGCAAAGGTAATTTGGAATGAAATTCTCATTAGCAGTAGTGCGAAAACAAATGCAACATTTTTTCTTCATCAGTTTAAATCATGCTATTACAAACCTAGTCACACTTAAAGAGAAGTCTGATAACGTAAAGAGGAACTTTGCGAGAGACAGAAAGCAGTGGATAAACAGAAGAAAGGAATGGAAGAATAAGCTAAGATGTGACGCAATAAGTAAAGGGAAAGTAGACGAACTGGAAGAAAGTTTAAGGGACATTGACAGGGAAGCAATGGAATCACTTACAAGAGAGCACAGCTGAATAAGGAGAAGGTAATTCAAAGTATGGAACAAAATCGAGAAGGTCTGGCTGTGTACAGGTAGATTAAAAAAGAACGAGAGGTTGGGCTTTAAAAGTGGGAGTTGATCATGAAAATAACCCCAAATTAATCTATGAAATGCGAATCAGTCAATATATATCAGTAATTAAAACAAAAGAGAAGTTACGTTGATGATAGAATATTTAATGATGGTGATGAACAAACCCATACAAAAATGATGTGTCATAACGAGACATGACTAAAGAAATTGACCAGTTTTAAGAGAACTCAGCGGTGAGGGCTGATGGACATTCTTGTTGCTTAAAAAGGCAAAACTGCCAATAGTATACCTTATCACGATACAACTGGAGCAAAGTATACACCAGTCCAGTATAGTAGATGGTTCGAAACTATTTCGAAAGCCAAATAGACCAATCACCCTAACATCTTATATGAGTAAGATGAATGACAGAAATTTATTTTGGTGGACCTTGTTGGGAAAGATTTCATAAATGAAGGACAGCATAGATCTATACCAGGTAAAAATACTCGCAAACACAGTTACAAATTCACTTTAATGACTTTCATGAAAGTTTAATCCAAGGGAAAAAATGGGCACTGTTTTTCTGGATTTTGCAGTAGCATTTGACATATATTAAACTATGGAGCGCTCTTAGAAAAAGTGGCAACGGAAAACTAGGCTTGAGAGTCCTTACCATAAAAGAATTCAGGCTGGAGGTAAATTTAACTATTTCCAAGAATGTTCATTCAGTTGTACCACAAGGAACGGTTTTAACCGCAATAGTCTTCGTAATCATATGAGACAAGGACAAGGACGTGAGGGGGAGTGTAGTCAGGTGTTTTATAGATGACGCAAGGGTAAGGAAAAAACTATAAGTAATTAAGAAGACCTAAAAAAACTACAAGAGGCCTGGATATTATATGCAGATAGGCGGGGAGAGTCTAATGGAGTTTAATGGAGAAAATTTTAAACAAATACTGTATGGAACCATTAACGATGTATCAGCGCCTTCTTACAAAGGCCCAGGAGGGAAAGAAATTGAAAGCGGGAGAAAAATTTGAAGATTTGATTACCATGAATGAAAACTTGAATTCAAGGAATGTGTTGATAATGAGTGGTATGATAATGAGAACTCTCACAAGAAGAGACAGAAATCTGATGAAATTGTTTAATATATACAGAAATAAGATATCATATTGCTCTGTTGTGTGATCAATAGTCAAAGAGACGGAAATAAACAAATTAGACAGAATAAAGAAACACTACGCAAGCAACATTGATGGACTGAAGCACACGGCGTATCATGAGGCAGCAAGAACTTGAGATATACGGTCTGGATACACAAAAGATAGTGATACGTGATGATACATGCCAGGCAGCGAATAGAAAGCTAAATACCTCTCAACGACGAAGATACAGAAATATCAAATCGTGGATTGATACTGGAACATACACTAAGATACTGGACGATAATGTTCGAATATCGGCAGATTTGAAGTATTATTCAATGTAGCAGTAGGAGAGTTAAGAAACATGCATGGAGTGACTGTAGCGTGTAGTGACTGTAGAGTGGAGTGACTGTAGCGTGGAGTGACTGTAGCGTGGAGTGATTGTAGCGTGTAGTGACTGCAGCCTGCAGTGACTGTAGTGTGGAGTGACCGCAGCGTGGAGTGACTGTAGGATGGAGTGACTGTAGCTTGGAGTGACTGTAGAAACATTAAAAGGAAAACTAGATTCATAGATGAAGCCAGTTTCTGATGAACCTCGAATATGTAATAACTCCAACGAAGTAGCAGACGAAAGAAACAGTGTTTCGCAACGAGCAAGACTTGCGGTGAGCACCACGCTCTAGTACTGCCTTCTCTCTCTCTTTGTTTTGCTTGGCTATCCTTCTTATTTACTGCTTTGAAGGGGACTACATCTTTTCCAGTATTGCTAAGGCCAGACCACCTCTCTTGGACCTTAGGACAAATGAATCTATGTAACTCTCTCTCTCTCTCTCTCTCTCTCTCTCTCTCTTTCTCTCTCTCTCTCTCTCTCTCTCTTTCTCTCTCTCTTTCTGAGGTGGAGGAACTTCCACCTGGGTATCGGGAGGGTTAGCATCTGTGTCTTATCTGTGGCCCAGGTTGCAGTCGTTTCTCTCTGCCTCGCCTACACATGGGTTGCTGGAATTCAATCCACAAACACACTCGCTACATCTCACACGTAGCCCTTGACGACGTCTCCCACACTGCTGCTTATTCTTGAATTTCGATTTCGTTTCTAATGGTAAAATCTCGTCCTAGGTATACGTTTTGGCAGGTACTCACCAGGTCCCTCACCTCCCATCCCCAACACTGATCTCTAACACTCTCCATCATCCTGCCTGTTCCATCCCCGTCCCTCCACCTCGATGGTGTTGTCAGGCCAGCAAGATGCATCCAATGGGGCTCTTGAATTACCAGAGGAGATAGATGAGGGAAATAGAGAAACTAAGTTGTTGCCAGGGTTGTCAGGTTCTCACACCTGGTTGTTGCCAGGGTGGTCAGGTTCTCTTAACACATGAGTGAAGACGTAAGAGAGGAGGAGGAGAAGCAGGGTTGGAGATGTTGGACTGATGAGGAAAGTGTTAGGTTGAAGGGATGTGTTAGTACTGTGTAGAAGTAAGTATAGACCCAAGAAGGGTTGTGAAGATACATTTCTCACTAGTTACGTCTACAAACACATCAGGAGTGCGGCTCATAGTTTATTTTTGTTTCACGTCGACTATTGTAATTTTCTTGTGAGATTACAACGACTGGTGTATGCCAGTCACTCCATGTCCGTTATTAGAGAGAGAGAGAGAGAGAGAGAGAGAGAGAGAGAGAGAGAGAGCACAAGATTCGTGGTCGCCAGTATAGACTATTCCCAGGTTGCCCATGCCCACGGGCCTTAGCGTCCTAAACATCGTAAATAATGCGCTCATAGAAACCCAGGAGACGAGGGCAGGTGGCGAGCGACCTGTTGCAGCCGCTCAGCGCTGTGATCCAGCAGCCTTACGTCACCTGCAGCACAGGGTCACTGCTGCATACGCTGGACTAGGGTCAGCACGGGTCTCAGGTTTACTGATGGTTTTATATGTTTCTCGCCCATCTAGTGTGAATATTGGAAATATGGTTTGATAACTAGGAGAAAGTAATGTAATGTCAACAAAATTTCTTAATGGTTTTTCCTTTCTCTATGACTTGAATTGCTCGGTGAACAAAAGCATTGCAAACACACACACCTTCCCAAATAACGACCTCTCTTTCCACACATTCTTCGATGCTCCCAGAACCTTCCTCCCACCATGTCCACTCCCAGGTATCTAAAGCAGTTCACTTCCTTCAGATTTCTCCATTCAGACTCATACCCCAACCAACCTGTCCCCCAATCCTTGCTTTCGTTTACATTTACTCTTAATTTCCTCCTTCCACACACTCCTCCAAACTCAGTCACTTACTTTTGCAGTTACTCTCAAGAATCTGCCGCCAGTGCTGTGTCATCGGCCCTCCTCATTCCCTACAGACTTCATACTCACCCCTCTCTCCAAGACCCTTACATTTACCTCCCTCACCATCCCATCCATAAACAAATTAAACAGCCATGGTGACATCACACAACACTGTGGTAAGCTAACCTTCACCTGGAAACACTCACTCTCGTCTCTTCCTACTCACATATATTTTGATGCAATGGATCGGGGAATACTGATGGATGATTTGAATGCAGAAGGGGTAATCACTGTGCACCAAAATGGTAAACAGTTTGGAAAGTTGTGTAGTGGAAAAGGACTGGTGATTGGGAATACTTGGTGTAAAAAGAAGGACGTACTAGAACGGTGTTAATGGTGAGTGGGCGTTATTGGGTTATGTACTGATTGACAGTCGAGCTAAAGAGAGAATTTCTGATGCAAATATGGTGAAGTAGCAGCTCGTGGAACGTCTGATAACGAACTTTGGGGGACGACATCAAGAGTTTGTAAAGTGTTTAGGAAAAATAGAAATATGGGTTCGGAGAGGGTGATAAAAGTAAGCTTTGAAAAAATGCTCGTTTGAAGAGATCCCAGGAGAGACTGGGTGAAGAATGGCACAAGGTGGTCATAAATCAAACCAGGGGAATGAGCCAGGAATCAGAAGAAGTGCTTACATGTACGAGAGAAGTGGGTGGAACATGAAAAATTGGATATAGGCGTGTGACAAAGGGTAATGAGTGGTAGCATGAGGAAGTTGATATGCTAGTGAAAGAGAGAGGAAAGGTGCATGTGTATTAACTGCTGGGAAGGAGTGGGAGTGAATCACTCAAGAGGTGAACAAGAGGGAGCGGCAGAAGGTGAAGAGGAAAGTGCAGGAGCTAAAAAAAGAGGACATTTAGATTTGGTTGGAGAGAGTATCAGCGAACTTTAGGGAGGATAAGATCAAGTTTTCACGTTTTGGAAGAAGGTGAATAATGTGGGGTGAACAAATGGAAACATCATTTAAGGGAGCAAATTAGGAAGGGGTAACAGGCAAAGAAGAGGTGTAAAGGAGACTGAGTGAGTATATTGAAGAATTACTGAATGTGTTAGATGATAGGATGGAAAATGTGAGGTGTTTGGAATGTGGAAGTATGCGAGGCGCAAAGTCACTGCGATTGGTTTGCTGGAAAGAGAAGAGGTGATAAAAGCGCTCTGTAAAATGAAGTGTGCAAAAGGGCTTAAGTGGATGAGATTTCAGCTGAATTTCTCTGGAAACGGGGTGACAGTGTTGTTGATTGGTTACGTATGATTTTCAGTGTAAGGTACCTGAGGACTGGTGGAATGCCAGTATAATGTCATTGTATAGAGGCAAGAGGGCCGAAGGTGAATGTTCGAACTACAAGGGTCAGACTGAGAAGGGACTGTGTGGCATCAGGAGTGGTAGAGAATGTATGGATCAGGTGTTTGCTTTGAAGGCGTGTGAGAAATATAGAAACAGAAAAATTTGTATGTGGCATTTATGGATCTGGAGAAACTGTATGATACGGTTGATAGAGATGCTTTTTGGAAGGTGTTACGAATATATGGTGTAAGAGGAAAACTACTGGAAACAGTGAAGCGCTTCCATCTAGAGAGTAAGATGTGTGTGTGGAAGTAGGAAGGAAGGAGAGTGAGTGGTTCTAGGTGAAGATGCGTCTCCGGGAAGGACATAGATGTCACCATGGCTGTTGAATCTGTTGGTGGATGAAGGGTTGAGGGAGATGGATGCGAGAGTCTTGAAGAGAGAGGCGAGTCTGCAGTTTGTTGGGGCAGAAGGTACCTGGGAGGTGGGTCATTTGCTGTTTAATGACATGGCTATGATGGCGGACTCGAGTGAGAAACTGCAGAAGTTGGTGTTTGTGTTTCGGGGAGTGTATGTATGAGTGGAGAATGTTGAGTGTGGTTGTGAATGAAAATAAGGCTAGTAAATTTAGCGATGGAGAGAGACAGATTGGTTAGAGTATGAGCTTGAATGGAGTAAATCTGGAGGAAGTAGAGTGTTTTAGGATCCTGGGTGTGGACATGGTAAGCCATAGGATGGGTCTAAGGCCCTGGGTGCACTGAAAAATATTTGGATGAGAGTTCACTGTCTATAGAGGGAAAGATGGGTATGTTTGTTAGTATTGTATTCCCGACTATGTTATATATATTCGAGATGTGGGCCCAAGATGAAAAAGTACGGAAGATGACGAATGCATGGGATATCTAATGTTTATTGATTTTATGGTGCGAGGAGGGTTAATCGAGTAAGAAACAGGGTGAGAGATAGATGTGACAGTAAAAAGAGTACGGTTGAGAAAGCAGAAGGTATGCTGAAGTGGTTTGATATGGAAACGATGTGTTTGGAGAGGCTGACCAACACATGTCGGAGTAAAGGAAGCTACTAAAGAAGGTAAAGACAGAGAACGAGATGGGAGGAGGGGGTGAAATATGCTTTGGGTGATTGGAGCCTAAATGTGCAGGAGGGTGAGAGACATGCACGGGATAGAGCAAATTGGAGCGTTATGATATACAGGAGGTGACATGGTATCAGTGCGTTGTGCCAAGACTTATGAAATGGTGTGCGGGGCTTGACTGTGGATAGGGACTCTGGATCCGGTGTATTTTACAACAGGTAGAAAGTAGATGTGAGCATATGAGGTAATTTTTTGGGTATTCCTATTGCTACGTCGCTGAGCGAAAAACCTCGGATTCGTATTGCGCATTACACACACGTACACTTGAATGCACACAAATAATGCTTCTTGAAATATAATTGGTAATGACGTATTGTTTACAGTTAAACTTTTTTACATGATTTTTACGTTTGAATCTAATCCGCCTTATATCCATTTCAGATTGATCGTCCAGAGTGGCTTCCAACTGTCAAAGGTGAGCGAATAGTGTTATGTTTGCTGCGTGTTTGGGTTTCATGTGTCACCTGATCCTGACTTGGGACATAACATAAGGAATAGGTTTAGTATTTATGTTACGTTACTAACCTGTCTTTAGTGGGACGCATATCTGTAGTGTACCTGTGAATTGTAATATTTGGAATAGATGTTTATTGATAGCTGCGCTAACGCATATCTGGCAAAATTCTGAATTGTATTTTTTGCATCTACAATTGAAGAGATTACTCATGTCCCGAATCCAGTTTCATTTATAAGGACGATCACGTGCTGCAGCATATTGACATTAAAGTTGAAGACATGCTATAAGCAATGATTGGAATGAAAGTAAACAAAACGGCAGGCTTGATACGTTATATCTGAGGCCATTAAAAGAAGCGAAAATTGAGGGTTTTTATTCCTATGACTGCTCTTTGCAGTAAGTCACTCCCAGTGGGGAAAGTTCAATAGGAAAGGAAATTCGCCAGTGTAACAGCGATATTCAGAAGTCGGTAATGAGTCACTGATATGTTGACAACTTTTAGAGTTAGAAAAGTTTTGAAAACCATCACTCGGAACAAAAATGTCAGCCATACCGAGGAACAGTACCCGGTAAACGATTCTGAAGAATAGTTTTCGACCAAATCGTTTATGTCGGACAAATCTGTTTTATTTCTTTTACGATATAATCAACATTTACCTGTATAATGAAAATAAAGCAGTTGATGTCATCTATTTAGATTTAAGAAAAAATCGGTAAGTGAGCATCAAAGGGTATCAGCAAAAGTTAAGTCAAGTGGTATAGATTTTTAGGAAATTGGCTGACTGGTCCTAAACAAACATTAGTGAGTAATGGTCAAGCCTCAGAATGGTGGGAAGTATGAAGAGATGTGCCAGGGGGATGAGTTTTGGGACCGGTTCTCTTTCTCACACATGTCAATAATATTGGTGATGGGCTTCGATGTGAGATGTCAAAATTTGCAGATGATATCAAGCTGGGAAATAAATCTTCTATTGATACTGAATATGTCTCAAACTGACAAACTCATAGACTGGGCTCACAGGTGGCAAATGAATGTTGTTATCGATGTATGCCAAGTTCTGTATACTGGTAGCAAAAAGAAGGAAAGAAGCTGCAGTATGAATTCTGTTGAGCTACAAAATATAAGTGTGGAAAAATGCTTGGGCACAGTATTCTCTGGTAACCTAAAGCTAAGTAAGCAATGCACGGAAGCAATAGAGAGCGAACAAAATTCGTGAATTCTTAGGTAGAGCTTTCGAATTTAAACCTAGGAAAATCATTCTCAAACTGTACAGTTCACTGGTGCGTCTCCATCATAAATACTGTTTACTGTTGGTCACCAAACTTGAAAAACAACATAGATAAAATGGAGAAAGTACAGCGTCGAACTATGAAGATGATTCCCAGATTGTAAAAGAAATCTTAGAAAGACAAATAAGAGACTTAAATCCATTGAACTTAGAACAGAGAAGGTTAAGAGGTGATTTATTATAAGTATTTAAAGTATCATAAGCTTTTTCAATCTACTTAGGCTTGAGTCTTCTAACTTCACACATAGGCAAACAGTTTACCTGGACTGAGGGAAAACACTTTTTCTCTAACAGGAGTGTCTGCATAAGGAATGATTTACAGATTAGACTGGTTGAAAGCAGTACTACAGCTACGGTTAAGAATAGACTTAATAAATATTTCACTTCAAGTTAACCACACATTACTTTCGCCTACCTAGTCAAATGAACAGTATGCGGGTTTTTGTCTTTGAATGATCTATCTGCTTTCTCCTCTTACCGCACTAATGTGCGAGTTTCTGTTATCTTCCGCCATAACGATAGCATCGAAAGGACCCAATAGTTTGCTACAGTTTGAGATCCTTTGCATTCCTTGTATTTGTTTGATGGGGTATACGCTTGGTCTGGTTGATGGATGAGGTATGCCCCTCGTTTGGTTGAGGGATGGGGTGTACACCTATTCGGTTTGAAGGACCAAGAATTGACATTGATGATATGTGAATGAGGTACAGATTATACATGCGATCATGCTAGATGAAGTGTAACCCAGACATGTGTATACACACACACAGTGTGTACCGCTGATCCTCCTGCTCCTAGCACTACAGTATTCAGGGATAGGAGTCGGGAAACCCTACACCAGTGTTTTTCTTCCTCGCAGCGTCGGTTTACCGCTCTGGTTAGTCCGTAATGAAGGTAGTTAGGACAGTGGGTTCGATTATAGAAGACGTAATCGTACTACTATGTTGTTATGATTACGGTCGATACGACGGGCAAAAGGGGGGGGGGGGGTAGTGGTGTGAGCGGCCGGG
>JAUUDW010011912.1:0-10173 GCA_032361385.1 Panulirus guttatus | reverse complement strand
AAGAAACCTGGATGTTCTGGCTCTGAGTGAAACGAAGCTCAAGGGAGAAGGGGAAGAATGGTTTGGAAACGTCTTGGAGTGAAGTCAGGAGTTGGTGAGAGGACAAGAGCTAAGGAAGGGAGGGGTAGCAGTACTCCTAAAGCAGGAATTGTGGGAGTGTGTGACAGAGTGCAAGGAAGTAACTTCCAGATTCTTGTGGGTAAAACTGAAAGTGAATGGTGAGAGATGGGTGATCATCAGTGCTTATGCACCTGTTCATGAGAAGATCTTGAGAGGGAAGTGTTCTGGGGTCAGCTGAGTGAGTGTGTGAAGCAGTTTTGGTGCACGAGACCGGGTATTAGTGATGGGTAATTTAAATGCGAAGGTGAGTAATGTGGCAGTTGAAGGGATAAGTGGTGCAAATAGGGTATTCAGTGTTGTAAATGGAAATTGTGAATTCTCATCGATTTGTGTGTTGAGAAAAGACTAGTGATTTGGAATACTTGGTTTAAAAGGAGAGATATTCACAAGTATACTTATGTGGCTAGAAGAGATGGTCAATGGGCATTATTGGATAATGAATTAATTGATTGGTATGTAAAAGAGAGACTTTTGGGCCTAAATTTGCTGAGAGGGGTAGCTGGTAGGAGATATGATCACAATCTTGTGGAGGCGAAGTGTAGGTTTATAGTGGTTTTCAAAAGAGAATCGAAAATGTCGGGGAGAAGAGAGTGGTGAGAGTAAGTGAGCTTCGAAAGGAGAAATGTGTAAAGAAATATCAGGAGGGAGTGAGTGTAGAATGGCAAAAGATGAGAGCAAATGAAGTGAGGGGAGAGAGTGAGGATTGGGATACATTTAGGGAAGCAATGATGACGTGCAAGAGATGCAAGTGACATAGAAATGTGGGAGGTGGGCAGATTAGGGAAGGGTAGTGAGTGGTAATATGAAAAATTAAAGTTGTTAGTGAAAGAATAAAGAGAGGCGTTTGGACGATACCTACAAGGAAGGAGTTTAAATAACCGGGAGATATATACGAGAAAGCGGCAGTTTAAAAGGATAGTGCAAAGGTTGAAAAAGAGGACAAATGAGAGTTGGAGTGAGAGAATATCGTTAAACATTAGGGAGAATGAAAATATGTTTTGGAAGGATGTAAATAATGTGCGTAAGGCAAGAGAACAAATAGGAACATCGGCTAATTGGGCAAGGGTGGAAGAGATAATATGTAGTGACTGAGTGAGGAGAATATGGAGTGATCATTTTGAAGGACTGTGGAATATGCTTTATTATGGAGTGGCAGATGTAGGGTGTATTGGTCCATCCCAAACACTGCTCCCCACTCAGTCTTCATCATCATTTTTGTCACACACGCACACTCATTAATATATTCGTTTTGCTAAAACCCTTTCCACATGTCCATAGCATCTAAGAATTCAGGCCAACCTTTAGGCTAATATTCCTTCCTCACTCTCATACTCTATTTGAAAAACTAGAACTTAATTATTATCCTTAGAGTTTCACACATACTAGACTTATTATATACTTGTTATATACTTCGATAGTGATCGAAGATTCTTATCGTGTAAATAAAATTGTTCTCTATAAGACTTGTAAGTTGAACATTGTTAGTTATAACATGAGAACTTAACAGTTGTAGTAAATTTAAGGAGAAAACAGCCAGCTTATGCGTATACAATGCCATCTTTTAAAATGATTGCAAGAGTTAATTCACACTAAAATCTATCAAACAGTCTTTTTTTCCTAATTTGAAAAACTCTATTTTAGCATTTTCTGTATTCTTAAAAGTGTTTATTTACGAGCAAAATGGAATGGAGAAGATGAAAGAAACTAGTTCCTAGACACCAAAGCTATTTCTTATTAGTTGAGCAAATAACTTTTATGACTTGTGTTATGATTTAATTCTCTGAATCGTATTCAGTTAGTTGAATAATACAGCAGCACCTGTAACTACGACTGATAATCACTTTCGAGATAAAGTTCGGAGGAATACAGTGTTATTGAGGGGCACCATTATGTGCGAAAGAAAGACAGAGCCCTGAAGGTGAGTTGATGCTCCATTACTATAATTTTCTGTTTCTGAGAAAGATCTGTACCCTCGAAGGAGATAGGAGACAGCTTTGGGAATAAGCATAATCACTGAGTGCAAGATAAAGTTCTATATAAGTTTACTGATTAAAGTAGTTCAATGAATATGTATTTAGGTTCGGTTCCAGAGCCAGTGATTTGCACCAGTACTCGTGGAAGGGTTGAAAATATGACCCTATTAACGCGTATGACTCTGGAAGAATATTAACTTTAATCAATAAACTGTCAAGTTCCCTCTTGACACATCAGGGTGTCTATACCCTTTAACTCAGCAATAGCGAATGACAAAATAGTAATGGAGAAGATGATGAACCGTGAAAGAGGAATTCCTTCTCTCACTTGCAGCTGAGTGATGGCGAGGTATCGTGTAACGTGTTTAAAGTTTCATTCTATCAGTTATAAGATTTTTTGTAATGAAAAAGGTGGCAGCCTTTCAATTCTTAACGAGTATTATGTATTTTTCTAACAGATATTGCGATATATTCCTTGATTACATCAATCAATTCATATATTTTTCATTCAATAATTAGAGCAAAAAATACTTTTGTCCATTAATACATTGGTGGCAACGGTGGCATTCGAATTTCTACACTGATAGTGCATCCCGTATCTATCCTTCCAAAACCGATAAAATGAAAATCTAGAATCTATTGGCAACCGTGACATATTTGGAATGTAACTACATTACAAGCAATCTATATCCAATGAATATCAGGCAATAACACCAAAAATATATCTTTCCTGGTGAGGGTAGATAAGCTTGTTTTTCTTAAATAACCTTAATGATGAAATGCTGGGAAAAACTCCCAAACGTGAGAGAATGGAGAATAACATAATGAAACTCTCGAATATTTCGTGCCAACAGCGTTTGTAGAATTATGAGGCAGAACTGTTTTTAAAGCGGAAATAGAATGAGTAATATTTTAAGATCACAGAAAAGAATGGATTTTTAATGAAACAGTACAACAACCAGATTAAATATCTTCATTGCTTAGAGACAATGATTTTGCAGTGTTCTAGTTGTTTACACACACATCCCGTCCGCAGGATGACGACGGGCAAGTGGTTCTAGGCTTGGACCACGTCCAGGGCGCATTCTACCTGCTGCTGCTGGGCTTTTCTGTTGCCCTCTTCACCCTCCTGTGGGAGAATATCGTTCGCTACTATAATAATCTTTAACCTTCTCATATAATGGAGGATGTGCCTTAGCCAGTACCTCCTTACTCTTCATCCAACATACAAGAACCTTGTCTAAGGCAAAACTAGACCTTAGTTGCTCATCTACTAAAGAAACTCCTGCCCAGTACTGTAACTCACCTTGAGAAACTGGCCAATCAGCATGTAACTTTATACTTGTCAAGTACAAGGAAGCTTAGCGCTGTGTGCTGATAATAAAGATATGGTACCACTATCTCGAGATTACACCTGAGTATTTGATACCGATTTCATTGTAAAAAACAAAGTATGTTTTATCACTGCCTTCCGGGGACACTGAACTGTTTCAGAATTATGTCTTGAAGCTTAGCTATTGTCTTCTATCAAGATAATGTGTGCTGAGGTGAGGATTTCTGGTAATCTTGGTTTCCTATTTCAAAATGGAGTATTTTTACGGAACTTGTTGGAACTAAAGTAAAGACATACCTATAACTGTGATTGCTTTCTATTGCCTCTGTGCCACTTCAATTTTATGTAATATCGTTAGGTTAGGGGTAATGTTCTATGATGAAAATATCTTCAAATAAAAAATAAACTGGATAAACTTTTGCATATCATAAATTCATGTCTTATTTTATGTAAATGTAGGACTGATGAATATTTTGTAGGTTGTAGCACAAACACAGCAACTCCCTTGGTATCACCGTCTTTAGTATCTGAACACACGCAAATTCATACCGAAGGTTAAATCATAGGTATTGCATTATTTGTGTTTCATATCATCATATTTTCTTTTTCTTTTAGTGTAAACTTTATCATGATTTAGCACTCAGGGAAGCAGTGCATATTTTTAGTCTGATTAAGATCTTTCTAATTATGTAAGTGAAGCAAATAATACCCGTCAGAAAAATGTGCTTTGCTAAGTGATACATAAGACAACGAAAATCATAGGGAAGGGATGTTTGTAACTTTTCAGACTGATAAAGTAGTTGAGACTAAGTGTGACAGTGATGACGTTTAGGATATTCATCACTTTATTTGATGTCAGTTCTGCTTGGCAATTCAGGAGAAAGATATATGAATTCATATAGCTGCTCTGATAATTGATCGTACTGCAGTAATATTTTTTTTCCTTATGTTGAAGGCTCCAGCCACAGACAAAAGTCTACATCAAGGCCGACCCTTAATTGAAATATAGCAGGAAGTGAAAAACCTGTTTTTTTAAAATGCATCAGGTCATATTTATTGGGAAAGACATGACAAGCTTCAACGTGTAGGGCAAGAAGCAGTTATCAAAAATGCCTACCCTTGAGTTACCGATGGCCACATAGCAATCATGTTACGCAGCAGCTTGTCGAGTATTGCGTGGTCTACCTAACGGTGGGGGCACAAAAGCAGCCAGCTCTCGGGAACGAAAACCAAGACAATACCTATATAAGAGGGTAAGTGAACCTGCATTGCGGCCTGGAGTAAATTGGTCAAGTTTGGAAGTTATCCTGGGACAGTTTATAAGTCGGACCTCTTTCGACTCAACTCTATCAAGTAAGGATACAGAGCTAGAACCATCCCAGATGTGAGAGCAATACTCCATACAAGAAGAAATCAGTCCCTTGTGTAAACGGAAGAACTGTTCGTAAAAGACATATTTCTACATCTGAACAGGAAGCTTAGCTTCTTAGAGGCAGACTTAGCTATTTCCGTAATGTTCTGTTTCTAAGAGAGAGTGGACGTTAAAGTAATACCAAAGAATGAAAGGGAGCAGGCGAGGAAGCTTAGGTGCAAGTTCAGAGGCACACTCTTTCAATATACGGGGATGGATGCCACTGGGGCCATAAACCTTGCTTGTGTTCAGATAGAGAGGCGCTTTCGGACAGCCCCCCAAAAAAAGAGAGAGAGAGAGAGAGAGAGAGAGAGAGAGAGAGAGAGAGAGAGAGACGACGATCGAGTGCCGTATGTTCCAGTAGAGATATCATCAGGAAATAGCGCCTTTTCATTGATTCGTTTGCATTTAATGAAGACGAGAGTAAACACTGCAAATTCTCGAAAGATAGTTTCTAAATTCAGGAAGTTTTTGATTGGGCATTTGGTGTTCATTATCTGCAAAACCCTCACTTCACAGTGGAGAAATAAATGTACGATAAACCAATAAAGAAATTGAAAATAAGCACAATTAGTACTTTAGTTTATTACATCTTCAGACAGAGAGAGAATTGTGCAAGGGTAGTGAAGGGTTTTACACCCAAGTAAACCAAAAGCGTGACCTCCCCAGGCAATATTCATAGAAAATCAAACGGTCTCCTTTTTTGATCTGACAAGGCGATGCCATTCACTAATCCGCCCTAACACGGCCAGGTTGACACGACGATCAAGTACATGTTAAAGCAGATATGTCATCAGGAAACACCGCTCTCTCTGGCTTGTTATGCACTTAATGAAGACGAGAGGAAACACTGAAGATATCTCGAAGACTGGGGTCCAATTTCAGGAAAGTGTTGATTGCGTATGTGGATTCCAATATCTGCAGAACATTCACTTCACCGTGAAGAAATGAATACACAATACACCACTCTAGAGAGTGAAATGAAGCACAGTTATTGCTTTTGTTTACTACATCTTCAGAAGACAGAGAGTCTTGGCCTCGCCAAGCAATCATCTTAAAAAATCAGGCAGCCTCTCGACCTGACCTGAAAAGGATGGGGGCGGTGAGATCTAAAAATTTGCCCTGACAGGGTCACGTTGAAACGACGATCGAGTATCATAAGTTCCAGTAGATATTTCTTCAGAAATCGCAGCCTTTGTCTTGCTTAGAATGCGCTTAATGAATACGTGAGGAAAAGCAGCAGAGGTCTCGATAGCTTGGGTCAAAATTTAGGAATGTGTTGATTCGGTACGTGGTGTCCCTTATCAGCAGAATCTTCACTCTGAAAAAATGATTGAACGATACTCCACTAAAGAGTGTAATTAAACACAGTTAGTTCCTTCGATTATTACATCTTAAGACAGAGAAAAAATTGTAAAAGGGTAGGGTGTGGTTTTATACCCTAGCAAATCAGAGGCGTTGCCTCCGCAGGCAATCTTTTTCGGAAGTCAGGCGGCTTCCTTAACGGGGGCGGTGAAACCCACAAATCCACCCTGACACGTTCACGTTGACATGACAATGACAATGTTCCAGTAAAGATGTCATCAGACAACGCCGGGTCTCCCTTGTTTAGAATGCACGTAATGAAGTTGACAAGAAATACAGCAGACTGCCAACCTGACCTGAGATCTACTAATTGCCCCCGACACGTTTAGGTTGACACGACGATAGAGTATCATAAGTTCCAGTAGAGATTCATCAGGAAACGCCGCCTCTCCCTTGCCTGGTATGCACCTTATGAAGACGAGAGGAAACACTGCAGATTTCTCAAAATCTTTGGTAGAAGTTTTAGAAAGTGTCTATTGGATACGTGGTGTCCAAAACATGCAGAACCTTATCTTCACTGTGAAAAAATGAATGAACGATACACCAGTTTTGAGAGTGAAATTAAGCACAGTCAATACTTTCGTTTATTATATCTTGAGACAAGGAGAGTATTGTGCACGGGTAAGGTATGGTTTTATACCCACACAAACCAGAGTCTTGGCCTCGCCAAGCAATCATCTTAAGAAACTAAGCAGTCTCCCAACCTGTCCTGACAAGTCTACAAATATACCCTGACATGGTCAACTTGACACGACGATCGAGTTTCATAATTTCCAGTACAGATTTCATCAGGAAACTCCGCTTGGTATGCTTGAGGAAGATGAGAGGACACACTGCAGATATCTCGAAAGACTGGGTCTAAGTTTAGGAAAGTGTTGATTCGGTATATAGTGTCCACAATCTGCAGAACCTTCACTTTACTGTGAGGAAATGAATGCACGATACACCACTGGAGAGTGAAATTAAGCACAGTTTGTGCTTTTGTTTATTACATCATGAGACAGAGAGATAATTGTACAAGGGTTAGGGATGGTTTTATGTCCAGGCAAAGAAGAGGCATGGCCTCTCCAGGCAATCTTCTATGGAAATCAGGTGGTCTCATGACTTGTCTAAGTCGGAGGCGGCGAGATCCATAAATCCGTCCTGAGACGGTCACGTTGACATGACGTTCGAGTACCACATGTTCCAACAGAAATGTCATCAGAAAACGCCACCTTTCCCTTGCTTTATATGCACGTAATGAAGAAGATAGGAAAAACAAAAGAAGTCTCGAAGGCTATGGGCTAAGTGCTTGGTTATGCACTTAATGAAGACGAGGGAAAACACTGCAGAAATCTCGAAAGCTTGGGTCCAAGTTTAGGAAAGTGTTGATTCGGTACGTGGTGTCTATAATATGCAGAACCTTCACTTCACTGTGAATAAATAAATGCACGATATACCACTGAAGATATTGAAAAGTAAAAACAGTTAGTACCTTTCGTTTATTACATCTTCAGGAAATCAGGCGGTGTATTGACCTAACATTAAATGCCAGGGGCGGTGAAGCCACAAATCCGCCCTGACACGGTCACGCTGAAATGATGATCGAGTGCCACATGTTCCAGTGGACATGTCACCAGTAAACGCCACGTCTCCCTTGCATAGTATGCACGCAATGAAGACAAGAAAAACAGCAGAAACTTCAAAGGATATGGGCCAAGTTCAGGAAAGTGTTGAAGTGGTACTTGGTGTCCATTACCTGTAGAACCTTCACTTCCCCCTGAAGAAATGAATGCATGAATGGAGAGAGTGAAATCAAGCAAAATTAGCTATTTTCGTTTATTATATTTCCAGACAAAGAAATGTACAAGGATAGGGAGTGGTTCTACACCCAGGCGTGGTCTCCCCAGGCAATCTTCTTAGGAAATCAGGCGGTCTCCCTAAATGATATGAAAAGGCCGGGGTCAGTTAGATCCACCAATCTGCCTTGACACGGTCATGTTGACAAGACGATCGAGCATGACATGTTCCGTTAGGGATGTCATCAGGGAACGCCGCTTCTCCCTTGCCAAGTATGCACTTAGCGAAGACGAGACGAAACACTGCAAAAGTCTCGATGACTGGGGTCTCATTTCAGGAAAGTGTTGAAGGCGTACATGGTGTCCATTAATTGCAAAACCGTCATTTTACAGTGGTGAAATGAATATACGATACACCAATGGGGAGAGTGAAATTAAGCACTGTTAGTACTTTCATTTATTATATCTAATGAGAGAGAGGGAATTGTACAAGGGTAGGGGGTGGTTTAATACACAGGTAGCCATAGGTGTGGCCTCCCCAGTCAATCTTAGGAAATCAGGCGTCTATCAACATGATATGACAACGCCTGGGGCGGTGATATTCACTAATCCCTCCTGACACGGTCACGTTGACAAGATGATCGAGCACCATATGTTCCAATAGAGATGTCATGAGGAAAAGCTGTCTCTCCCTTGCTTAGTATGCACTTAATGAGGACGAGCGGAAACACTACATAAGGCACCTTGGCTAAGAGTCCAAGTTTAGGAGATTATTGAAGGGGTACGTGGTGTCCATTATCTGCAAAACCTTAATTCACACTGAAAAAATAGAATTACGATTTACCACTTGAGAGAAATATCAAATACAGTTAGTTCTTTCGTTTATTACATATTCAGATAGAGAGAGAATTGTAAAAGGGCAAGAGGTGGTTTTATACCTAAGCAAACCAGAGGTAATGAGGCCTTCTCCCGACCTGACCTGAAAAGGCCGGGGGCGATGATATTCAATCATACTTCCTGAAACGGTCATATTGACACGACGATGATATGTTCTAGCAGAGATGTCATCAGAAAACGCTGCCTCTCCCTTTCTTGGTATGCAATGAATTAAGACGAGAGGAAACAGAGCAGAAGTGTTAAAAGCTAGGGCCCAAGTGCAAAAATGTCTTGAAGTGGTACTTTGTGTCCATCATCTGTAAAACATTCACTTTACCGTGAGGAAATAAATGTATAGTAAACCAATGGAGAGAAATAAAACTAAGAACAGTTAATACGTTCGTGTATTACATCTTCAGACAGAGGGAGAATTGTACAACGGTAGAGAGTGGTTTTATACCTAGGCAAACAAGAGGTGTGGCCACCCCAGGCAGTATTTTTAGGAATTCAGGCAGTCTCCCGATCTGACCTGACTAGGCTGGGAGCAATGAGATCCACAAATCCGCCCTGACACGGTCACCTTCATATAATGATCGAGTACCACATGTTCTCGTAGAGAAATCATCAGAAATCGCATCCTCGTCATTGTTTGGTATTCACGAAATGAAGACGACAGGAAACGTTTCAGAAATCTCGAAAACTAGGGGCTAAGTTCAGGAAAATATTGAAGTGGTACATGGTATCCATTGTCAGTAGAATCTTCACTTCTCTGTGAAGAAATGAATGCACGATACACTAATGGAGAGTCAAACTAAGCACAGTTAGTTACTTTCGTTTATTACATCTTTAGACAGAGAAAGAACTGTACAAGGGTAAGGGATGGCTTTATAACAAGTTAAAAACAGAGGCGTGGCCTACCCACTTAATCTTTTTATGAAATCAGGCCGTCTCAAAACCTGATCTGACAAAGGCGGAAGCAGTGAGATCCACTCCCCTGACATTGTTACGTTGACATGACGATCGAGCACCATATGTTCCAATAGTGATGTCATCAGGAAAAGCTGCCTCTCCATTTGCTAGGTATGCACTTTATGAAGGCCAGAAGAAACACTGCAAAAGTCTCAAAGGCTAGGGTCAAAGTTTAGGAAAGTGTTGAAGGGGTACTTGGTGTCCATTATTTGCAGAACCTTAACTTCATTTTGAAGAGTGAAATGCAGCGCTTTTTATACCTTCGTTTATCAAATCTTGAGAGAGAGAGAGAGAGAGAGAGAGAGAGAGAGAGAGAGAGAGAGAGAGAGAGAGAGAGAGAGAGAGAGA
>JAUUDW010011911.1:0-17582 GCA_032361385.1 Panulirus guttatus | reverse complement strand
TATATATAGATATATATAGATATAGATATATGTATGTATATATATAATGGACATTCCCTTAGAAACACATTATGGCATTAATCACACCGTTGGTGTTAGCGAATAAGGGAGAGCAACAGAGAGAAGAGAGAGAGAAGGAGGGGTTGTGTAAGATAGCTCAGTGATATCACTCAAAGACCAGAGAACACAGGGAACCAGCCAATTTTGTTCGTGAATGGACCAACACTGTCCCGGATGAAAGGCTGGCAGTCAGGGAGTTGGACGGGCCGACAGATATACATCTTACATGGTGGAGGACCAAGATGAAGCTGTCCTCTGGTGAAGGATGACCAGGCGATATCCTGACGAGTAACTCGTCCCTTTATGACGAGGTCCGCGGCGGAGCCAAAGAACGAGATCACAGCCAGAGACGACGGTTTGTCGACCATCTGGCCTCTGATCTCTTCCTGTCGTACTGATGAATAAAAGGGAAACCTCGTCCCTGTACCGCTCAGTTCTTATCTCATTCCTGTATGATACACGAAGTGATATAACAAAGTATGGGAGCCATTCCGTAATGTGCCCCTAACGACAGTCCTCCTGAGCAACTGGTGGATCTCCCAGTGTCACATCCCGCAACACAAGACCTCCAGCCCATAATCCCCACTCCCCTCGTGAGGTTTGTCTATGTGCTTCGTTTACCTCATTTGAGTGCATCACCTGCCTCGCGTTGTCCAATTCCAATATCTACCATCAGTTTCAGAAACATGAATAAAACCGCCTGTTTATCTCTTCACACTCCAAACCCACCGCGTCTTCATATTTGCTTTCCTACTTTGATAAAAGGAACATATGATTGCCTCACAGAAACAATGCTAATGAAAAAATCTAGTTCAGACTTCGTTTCGTGTGTCATACATAAAATTATTCATTTTTTGATATCCAGCATGACAGCTGCAGCCACCATACTTGACACGGCTGACACAGGCGCCGGAGTGTCTCACGAAGTAATGACAGCGTCTGCCTGTAGTGATGTGTTGATTCAAATTAAATCTGATACTCAGGCTCGCTGGATATGACATCATCCTTGATCTATACACACACACACACACACACACATACACACACACACACACACACACCTACAGACATCCAGACAGAGAGAGAGCGAGAGAGAGGGCGGGGGGGAGAGAGGAAATATAGAGAGTGTGTGGTTCAAAGAACGCATTAAGACACTTAACTAATGAACATAAACAAAAGCAAGTAATATAGACACATGAACAAATCACGCACTTTCGTGGTGCAGCGGTTAGCGTTTCTCACAGTGACACTTTAACTGACTGCTCAAGGTCGAGCGCGTACGTTATAATCCTGGTTGCGACAATCGGTCCGCAGTCAACCCAACTGTTCATCCAACCCTAGGGTTTGGTCTATAAAATGGGCACCCGCCTCAAGCTACATGTATATATAGCCTTTAATAGGATGGCCTTGATTTGAGCCTCAGCTGCTCGTGCCGTCAAAGCTAAAATAAAAAGAAATACAGATGCAGATATTTTACAAAAACACGCTATATAGAAAGAAAGACACATACAGACATAAGTACCCATCGTATAACGAAGACTACACAGCTGTACTGTACAGCAACATCGACGCTCATTTTGAGGCTCTTTTTATTTGTGGAGCAAAATCTCCACTTCGAAAACCGTAATCAACAACTCCCTTTTTTATTTCAGTGGCAGACTAAAACGTTATTCACATGTTCTGATTAAACGCTATGAACCGCACTCCCCGATTGGCAATTGACGTCTAGCATCAGCTAATGATGGTTCCCCTCAGTCTCCATGGGTTTCCCGGAAGTTGGCCGGGTAGTCACGTTCATTTTCTTGATTTTCGATGGTTTGTTTTGCTTTGATTTTATGATTATGTCACTGACGGCATCATACTGTATTACTTAAAACTGGTGATTCCATGTCGAGTGTTGTACTCTCTAAACTGGAGTCTTTACGCTATAATTTCATCAAGTACAACAATACATTTTTGCTTATTTCAAAACCAGTGCTTTCCAAACTTACTGATAAGTTGATCAGATTTGTCCCTAATTCACAAAATAAACCCGTAATGGCTTTCTGAAGTCAAACATTACCATGATCTATCAGGAGAAGCAATTGCAAAAGGGAATGAAAATTCGGGAAAACGTGATGTGTGGAGCGAGGAGAATAATTCCAAAGTCCCGAGTACAAGCATGACTTGGGATTCTCAAAATTACTACAGTACCATATCTAATGCTGCTGGATGTAAGAGAGCATGCTGGAAACTGGAAAATATATGAGATGAAGTAGAGCTGGAGTCCAGGCAGGTGATAGCCGGAGAATACGGAGCCTCAAGACCCAGAGTACCGGATCAGAGAGTGAGACAGTGTCGCTTGCGTCCACTCTGCCTGGGGCCAGGCTCACTGAGTGATTCGATAGTCTTTCCGTTATTGTTATTGAATCTTTTATTGCTTCATAACGCACACAGTGAAGCATCAGCGAAGAATGGATATTAGAATCTCCTTCCGACGGTGTGTGAATAAAGTTCGAGATTTGGCAGCGATTTTCATTCGAGATATGATATCAAGTTATCTGGGAGTGTCAGCTTGATTCTCACGGTCTCACATCTATTCTGCCTATGTCCAGCGGAATTCTTCCCAGCTCTGAGATACGGTTCATGAATAAACTATGTGGTTCAAAATCCTCAGAGACACAGAGCATGATCCTCGCCGGGACAGGAGTGTATAGAGCAAACTCTCCAAACTCTTATACGTAAATAATCAAAATACCTCTTAGTCAAGAACGGATTTTAAGACAATTAGCGTTTACCTCCATTTTACGGGTAGTTTCTCCCAACTTCCTTTAGTTTTATCTTAAACTTTCCTCAGTTCTCCAAACTTCCCCTAGTTTTATCATAAACTTTCGTTAGTTTCCCCTCAAATTTCCCCTAGCTTTCCCCCGAGCCTCGTCGAGGCACCGCTTCCTCCTGCCTCGTAACTGATATTTTAGAGCTGGCGGGGGAATTTACCGGGTCCCTCCGGGTTGTAGATTCCCGTTCTTGCTTACAGGCGAGTCGGGTAATTTTCTCACATTTTCGAATTCTTGCTCGAGGAGAGAGTGGTAATTTACTCGTATATCTGAGTGCAGTGATTTTCTATCGCATTCGGGGCCTTGGAGGAGGTGGGTGGAACCAACATTTCATACATAAGGATTTTTCTTGGAAATGTGGCGATATTTTCGCAGGTGGTGTTGTGTCTTCCGGAGGTGGAGAGGATATTTTAGATTTTTCATTGCCATCTTTATGAAGATAAAATTGCAATGTTTTATTTACTTACAGTCTATAAAATGAATGATACATTTTCCTCTGAATCGCAATATTCCGTGTTTCCTGCCTCCGTGGTGTTCCTTGTGTCCTGCATCCCCAGTGTTCCGCGTATCCCACGTCCGTGGTGTTCGTTACGCCCTTCATCAGCAGAACTCCGCGTAATGCGCCCGTAGAATTCTCGTCTCGCAACAAACCCTTTCACTGACGCAAGGAATTTTCCTTACCCTTGGTTTTAGCCAAGACGAAACACGTGGGTAACAGGTATACAATACTCACGTCATGAGAACCTTACAGCACTTGAGACTCAGGAATGCTGATAGCCTCTGATAAGGAGATGACCGTTGTTTCTGCACGTTGAGACACTTTCTGGATGCTTAGGTTGCTGATGGTGGAATTTAAGTTTCTGGTCATTTAATATCGTTTGCGTACTGCGCACTTCGTAAATTATGATTGGTTAAGAACAAGGACCCTAGTGAGTCCCTTGACATCTACCACTGACGGCAAGGATAAGGAGGTGGATGTGCCTCTCATCTGGTATGAGGACTGTGTTATTACAGTCAACGGAGGAGCTTCTTTGGAGGTTTTAGAGAATGAAGGCTCTTTCTCTCTCTCTCTCTCTCTCTCTCTCTCTCTCTCTCTCTCTCTTTCTCTCTCTCTCAGGTAACGGAAGATTTTTTGACGGTTGCACAATGAGCAAGAGCTTCAGCGGCAGTATAGTTTCGCTCCTCTGAGCCAGGTTGCTATCTTTTCTGTCTTACCTCGACTTAAGTAGCTGGCTCAGTCAATAAACACAGTCTCTCTATCTAACACATAACACTTGACGACACGCAACTCACACGACTCGTTCTTCGTATTTCCAAGTTTTCCTGCGGTAAGCACAACGCGCTAACCCTATCTTATTACCAACATATCGTCGTAGGTGATTACTTTCCTCGTTAGTCATACCTTGTTAACGCGCAAAGACGAAACATTACTTTCCTCCTGGGTACTTTTCCCCAAGTGGAGTACATTATACTGTGTGTGTTAATGTTTGACGAAATTACACACTCTTTATTAACATTAACAAGACATCTTAACATGGGATATTAACCTGCAACACACCCGCCTGTAACGAAATTTATCCAGGACGACACAAGCCATATAAGGAAGGATTAACGGAATTTTAACTGGTCTCATTACGGAAGTGACGGATCTGTGGCGAAAGTAGTAAGCCAGCAATTTGATGATAACGATGTAAGTTCACTGTCTGGTGTACGCAGGGACTCTCGAGTTGGAAAGCACAAGCTAAAGCCTCGAGATAGAATGTCTCACACATCCATGTGATGGCATATTTCTGTACAAAGATCTTCATTACAAGTTGCAGCAGACAGATTGATCATGTCATTCATGCCAGAGTAATAGAATTATTCAAAAAGAGACCAGCCAGTCATTTCCAATCTGTCATTTACCATTATCTAGTTAGACGGGAAAAAATATCCTTTCGTTCAGCAAATAAGCTCGTTATAGGCTAACACGTCTTATATTACCTATTCGCTCTTTGTACCTGTGTTGGCTTAGAGCACTGAATGTTGATATGCACGTAATATCTTTGATCATTTTAATGTAAAACTCAGTATCTTTTACATCTAAAATAAAGATTGACTCTTACACCTCAGACCGCTCATGAAGAAATAAAACCCTTTGTTAAACATAACAAAATGTAACACGTTTATAAAAAAGGTACTAATTGGCTCTTCATGGGTTAGCGAGGGGAATAGAATTCAGTGATGGTTTCCGGTTGCTACAGACGAGGGATGAACAAGATCACAGCACTGATGTAATCAGGAGGTTTTTATGCACATTACAATTTAATGATTGATTGTTGGAACCAGAGGAGCAAGGGTTCGTGGGGCACCATAGCAAAACCAGGGCCGTCACAGTGAAGCCAGGGGACTGGGGGACATCACAGTAAAGCCAGTTGACTTGGGGGCGTCACAATGAAGCCAGAGGACTTGAGATCCGTAACAATAGGGCCAGATGAACGTGAAGAACCGTCACAATAAGGCCAGGGAAACTTAGGACTCTCACGGAAGCGGCCCTACAACGGTTCCCTTGTTTTAACATATTTTAGGGGACAGTGTTTTCCTGCAAGTTGTCCGCCAGATGTGTTGACGCGTCCAGAACCCGTCAGACCCAGAGTTTTTATTACTTTTTCGAAGAGTTTAATCTAACTTCAAATATATTCATGAAAAAATTACAGGCATTCAAAAACGTCGTCTACAGTAATGAGTTTGACCAAGAATATAACAACTATATGAACGAATCCATCAGATATTTAGCCTCATTGTAGCCTAGTTTTGTAACCTGGAAAAACTGTCCGTTCTTAACAGAGCAGTACATTAATTGTACGACACATGAAGGACGTGTCTCTGAATAAAGTTTTCGAAAAATTTACTCAATATTAAATAGAATGTGGCTAAATATATGACATAGGTTTACAGGTATGATACAAATATTATGGAAGGTACAATTCCTGGATCGACTTAAAGGTTTGAGTGCGATAGAAAAAAAATAAGCTGTGGAGGATACTTACAGGTGTGAGGTGAGTCTTACAGAATATACGTACAAGCCATTGGGAAGACTTATACGCGTGAGTGACCATAAAAGGTCAGCAAGTGCAGAACCATCAGGTGTAAAACGCTCTTGTAATGTGTGTGTGTGTGTGTGTGTAATTACTAATTTGTATTACATGGAGACGGAATTTTACATTCGTGAAACTCAGTCCTATAAACTTCTTCTGTCACACAACTTTTTAAACTTCTGTATGTTGTCGAAATTCAGTCTTATAATCAAGTTTATGTCATCCGTCCACTATCCTAAAGCTACAAAGGTGTTTACTTACTTATATCTTTCCTACCACGTGGTTCTAGCTTTGCATCTTTCGAAATGCTGTTCACTGTTTACACCAGGGGTCCGTAACCCTCATTTTCTGGCAGTATGTGGCCAGGAATTTCATTAATATGACCGGGAGTTTGACGTACAAACTTGTGCTGCGGCGCCGGTAATCTTCAGGTGAACACATTGGAGTTGACTTATTCTAGTTTGGTAAATAAGAAACAGAAATAAGCGACAGAGTGAAAGACTCGGTGACAAGCAAAATGTTTTGAAATGATCATATTGCGGTGTTATGATACACGTTATCATTTTATTGACCTTTATCCTACAGTACCTTATCTGGTATTGGCCAATAATTATCATACAATGCTTTATCTGTTAATGAAAAGAAAGACAGTTTCATATGGCCTCTTTTAAACAGCCTCATATTGTGTTAGTTTAACTTATTTGTGTATGTTTATACTTACAATATAGTTCTGCAAGTCTGGCTGTTCTTTTCATACTCTGATCCTTCCAGAACGTTTGCAACATATCGTAAGTTGCATGATCACCGCGTGCGGCAGTTGCGGCTAATCACTGGCTGGTGGTTAGTGAAGTGGCCAGTGCGTGAGTGTTAGTGTGTGCGTGTATTTGGTAAATATGTGACTTGAATCTGCAAGAACATAATTAGCCCGTATCCACAGCAGGTGCGGGCGCGTGGGAGAACAATCTGTTCTCCCTGGTACCCTGCACCCACCTCAAACCCCTTGCCAACTACCCTTCCTCCTCCCAGCCCACCACATCCCGACCCCGTCCCCACTCCGAAACGCCCCTCTCCTCCCCTGCCACTCCCCTTCTCCCCCTATCTCCCTTCTCCCACCCCCCTTAGAGGACCCCAGGGAATCCCTCTCCCGCCAGCTTCCATTAGCTGATGCCCCAGGGGCCGGACTTTCTTTATAGCATTCCCCTTACCCTTAGCACCTAAGCCCCTTAAATATATCCTGGCTCCCTTTCACGCCTTACCGCCCTGCGCTACCATAACGTCATGACCCATCAGCACCCACGTCTGGAGTGACCACGCCAGACCCTGATACACCCACGTCCTTATAGTGCTTGCTCCTCAGACGTCACACATCACCTAGTGATGCAAGTCTTACGTGCACACGTCTGGTATAATAAGCATATCTGGTATACCACGTTTGGTACACATATGTCTGGTATACACAAGTCAGAAGCTTTAAATTTCTGAAAAAGTTCTTAGTTCGGACTTTTTCTCGGACGTATGTCTGTATGTTGTGCTGTGGAGCTGGCTGACCAGACAGACGCAGGCTTCTGCATCGGTGTTCACCCTCAACACGCTTTTGTACAGGAGTGTACACCCACGCGCTACCAGCTCCCCCCCCCCCAAAAAAAACTAAGTAACTATTATTATGATTAGTGTCCACGTGCTTTCTCAAGGAATTTTAAGAAAATGAATTAAACTCATCGAAAATTGTAAAGCTTGATAGAATTTAACTAAGAAATATCTCTCTTAAAAATGCATAGCACGATAGGTAACGTCAGCTGACTTGAGGAGTGACGTCACGGAGGTTTACATGTTAACACGGAGGCAACAGACGAGTGGATCAGTGGATGTTTTGGAGCGTGGCTGATGAGATGTGTGGGTAAGTGGTTGAGTGGATGTGATGGTAGGTGGATGATTATGGAGGTGGATTTTTGCCTGTAGCTTTGGGCTAAGTCTTTGTGAACTATATCGATGAAAGGTTGGACAGTTTTCATTGTATACCATCAACATCTTACAACATCAACACACATAACGAATAAAAGTCGAAACAGTTTGTTTTTATCTGCTGACATTTTCATGTTTTGTTGTCCATTTCTACCGGTCAGTCAATTAATCATAACTAATTAATCGATTGATGTTAATCATAATTCGTTACACCAAAAATTTCCTATTTATTAGTCTCATAGTCAAGATAACTTCCTACAGTAAACAAAAACTGATGAAATAAAAAGGAAAAGCCAAGAGGAGAATTCTTGTCCAGGCTCCGGGCGACTCCCGGTGGAAATCACATCTTCCTCATAGATTCCTGTTCGTTCTGGTAGATTCCCATTCCTAGATTCCATAGCATGGTTTTCGATTAATTCCCAGTGGGAGTCAGGCTGACCACAGGCCAAGTGTGCAGGATGGGCTCAGTTTGATAAGAGAGGGCGGGTCCTGGTGCTGGCTGACCAGTGCATAGGGGTAGGGAAGGGATGCGGGAGGATGGGAGTGAAGAGAATTGAAGGAGTATTGGTGGATGAAGCGCAAGGAAGTGGAAGCACAGGATAGGCGTAGAACAGAGGGTGTGACATAGGATGGGATGGCTATGATGGAGTCTGGCGTAAGGGGTTGGGAGAGGGTAAGAGAGACAGGGAGAGTAGGGCAAAGATTATAGAGGAAAGATCATATCATGGGAACTCGAGATGGCAGGACGGGTGGGTAAGGAGACGTGGGTGTGTGGCAAGAGGTGAGAGTCAGGGAGTATGACAGTTCCTCAGGTTAGTGTGTCCTAGCGTGTGCCTGAATGTCTCTCCAACGGGGAGGGCTGACAAGGTTATTCAAGGGAAGGTAACACACTGTGCTCTAGCGATGGTCTTCTGTGCTGTGGTAAAAGGCACACAGGCCACCACCACCAGGAGAAAGAACAAATACCACACCAGGAGGCACATGGCATCACTACACATACGGAGGTGGTGCAACGCTACCCTCAAGTAAGGGAAGGATTCCGTCCCATCAGCACAAATGTTGACGACAGTGAAGGAAGTAGCCATATTCCCTACAGGGAAGAATGAAACCATAGTGCTGCAAGTGCCTAGAGAGCGGCCAGAGTACTTGACATTGCGACGGGCAATTTCTACGGCTCGGCAACTCACTGCAGGTCTGTAGCCATGCCTGCGGGCGATGCTTGGCTTATATTTCTGTCTATCATATTAAGCAAACATCCATACCTTTTTTTAATTCTAATGTAACCAAGAAAGCAATATGTCCTTTCTTGGAGCTTCACTATAAGAGGGGTTGAGTTTAGGGAGAATTAAGGATATGGTGGCCAGTGTGAAACCAACACGAGCATGAAACGTGAAACAATTAGTTGCACAACGTGAGCGCACAGCAATAACCTTTAAGTTTACCAACAGGTACCTGCCTCCCTAGAAATTGCTGGGTGTACTACAGAGTCCAGCCAACGCCTCCCTCAGGTCGCACATCTTGAGAGAACCTGACAGCCGACGCCCCACCCGCTGACCAGGACTGTTCCCCAGACTCGACGACTTGTATGACGGAGGTATAAGTTTCTCTAGGTGATTCAAAGGACTAAGTTTCTCTAGGTGATTCAAAGGACTCTATAAGCCTGGAGACAATGTCTAAGGGAGATGCAAGTCTCTCCAAGCAATTTAATGTGATAGGATCCCCTGCACCTTCACAGAGAGGGATGTACGAGCAAATGGAAAGAGATCTGTGTTACCGTAAGGATGTCGGAAGGATTTAGTTTCCTATCGAAAGGGATCATGTCGACCTTCCTGCATGACAACCGGTGAATATTCTTAAAGGATTTTTGACAAAAGAATTTCCTCTGATTAACTAGAGCGGGTCCGGAAATATCACTGTTTTTGTCTTCAAATTCCTTTCGAAATTAGACTTTGAGAGATGCTTCCTCAGTTCAAGCATATCCTTCTAGTTACGTGAGCCAGCTGGCTATCAGGGTAGGCACTTGTGAAAAATATTGCAGGGAAAAAAATCGACTTTGAAATTCATATCACAAACCTGATCATTCATCTCAAATAAGTTTGGGTCATCCCACATGAGCAAGGATCGCTGCCCGTCACACACGAGCAAAGATAATCTCATGACCACAGACTCCGCCCAGCATCACTTAACAAAATCTCACTTCAGTTCATTTGCTTTATGAATAAACAAGATACGTTTACCATAAGCAGCTTCGATATGACCTTATTTTTCAAACGTTTATGGACATCTAAACGTTGCCGTCACAAAGTCGTGAATGATAACTACAGATTAAAAAGTTTCACCGGGAAAAGAAAAATGTTGAATGTTTAAGAAAAAATGCATGAGAACAGCGACTGACCTTTGACCTGGGACGCATGTCTAACCTCCTGTGTTCTAACATACAATGACCCACGACTCGGAGATGAGTCATGACTCATTTATGCTGTGACCTTTTAGGAGTGACACCTGATTTCTGACCCTAGGCAAATGTGAGAAGGTCTGCCGGGTCAGCCATTGAACTCTGACCTATGACATTATAGCTGATGGGGGAGGAAGGCGGTGGGAGAGTAATGTGGAGATGCCAGCTGCATTTTTCTTTCTTGCATCTATCATCTATCCCAAGGAAAGTTGTTACCATCATGGTTCGGTAGTTTTTCTTTTCTCCTTGCTGCCACTGGCCTCTCTGTCTGTGTAACTACGCATATGTACTGTATGGTTAAGGAGGCTTACTCTCATGGCGTCCATCTCTTGAACATCTGCCACACAACTTTTTATATTTCCGAATGTGGTCTGTCTGTCTGTCTGTCTGTCTGTCTGTCTGTGGATGATCAAAAAGGATTCCTTGGTTGGTTACTCGCTAGTCAATTCTGGAATAAAGATACAGCTAGCCTGTCCAGGCTTGTGTGACTCGCCCGGGGACTGTGGCCTCCCGACTCAGGCTTGTGTGACCCGGCCGGGACTGTGTAGGTGACAGGTAATTTCGAGAGTGCATCAGACAAGACTCTACTACCTTTACCTACGGGCAGTGAATATCAACATGCGAACGGTATCCTTTAGCTTTACTTACGGACGATGTCTATAAGTTTTACCTATGGACAGTGACCTATGCCCTCACCTCCTGCCACATCAAAGTGGAGGAACTCCATGGATGAGTCCTATTAGGCTTGATTGACTTCATATTTGTGTTAGCTCTTACATAAGAATAAAAAGGAATTCAAACAGCAACAGACAACTGGGTCCCTTCAAGGCTGCTTGTGATACTACAAGAGACAAGAAAATCATAGATCGTGTGGTAAGAGTAGAAATACGTACGTAAGATCACATAATTTCATGATCACCTTCAACGGCGGATCGAACGTTACTTTCAACTTTGGCGTCAAACCTTGACCTTGGACACTCACCACTAAATTTCACTCTGAAAGTTGCGATCAAAACTTGACTCGGGAGTCTGATATCAAACTCGGACTTCAGAAATTCATTTAGGCCTAGCCTCAGCCTTTGACCTCAGACCTAGACTTTTAAACTTTTATATGAATCGTTCAGTTCGAGGTCTGACATTAATCTTAATTAATGGACTCGGACTTGATGCTTTCCTCGCGAATCTAACATCCAGTTAATGACCTGGGAAGCACCAGAAGGAAAACTGCTGTTGCAAAAACTCTTCTCGGGATCTTTCCTTCCCTACTCATCCCAAGTGATCTGTAACGGTAAAATCCAATTGCAAATGAGAACCAATTTAACTAATGGTTGAATATTGAATGAGATGCGTCTCGAATATGCTGGTCTTTCCCTGGTGAGAGACACGGCAATTAACAAGATTTTGCTTCCTACTCCAGAGACTTGTGGCGATGTTGGCAAATGGACTTTCCTGAGACACGACAAATACGTACTCCATGTATCACTCTTGCTTAGATTCACGTCTAGTTTTTCCCCTGGTATATTGTTACTATTACTTTCATCATCAATGTCTTTATGTTATCAGTACTTTTGTTTTGATTAATGTTGCCCTGGACGGACGGGGAGTTTAAAGAGTCCGCTGATGATTTGAGAAAAAGTTAAATTCTTCTTGACTTGACAGATCGATCTTCTGCTTATCTACAACCAGTCCTCTCTCACCCTCTGCCTCACTCTCCCTAGTCTCTTTAGCCTTGCCCCGCATACCTGTTGCCCATTTCCTCTCCAGGCTTTCTAACCTTCCCATTCTTCCACTTTCTCTTACCTTCCTTCCCATACCTCTCACTTTTTCACTTCCACCGTCCATCTTTATCCTCTCTCCTTCCCTCCTCCCCCTCTCACCCTTCCTTTACCAAACTGTAGGGAACACAATGAGAGAGAGAGAGAGAGAGAGAGAGAGAGAGAGAGAGCGAGAGAGAGAGAGAGAGAGAGAGGGGTGAGGGGCAGCAGCGCGCTGACCATGAGTTTCCCTCACTGCAGTCCCTCCCAGTGTGAGGTGTGTGTCAGGAGTGCAGGGAGTTGTCCGACGTGAGTGGTGAGTGGGAGGGGCGGGTAAGGCAGGCAGGGAGGCAGAAAGGACGGCATGCTACCAAAATCTATAACACACCTAAACGTGCCACCATGATTCCTGGCACGCGCATACATACCACCACAATCCCCAACACACTAAGAAAAAATCACCACAATCCCATAACGTACCCAACTATATCACCACAATCCCTAACACCCCATATGTCCCACCATAATCCCTAACACACCCAAACATACCACCATAATCCCCCCGCTACACCCTACAACACACCCTCTACACCCCAACACACCCTCCGTCCCCTCCGACTGCCAGAGGTCTGTTGTTGTCAGTGTTGGAATAATTCCCACATGTTATGCCCGTCGGCCTCCTGATGGCCGCCTCCTCATCCATCCAGTTTCCAGGCCTGAACGTGGGGGAGAGAATATAGGGAGAGAGCGTGGGCGAGAGAACGTGGGAGACAGAACTTGGGGATAGAATGTGAGAGGACTGAACATGGGGGACAGATTGTGAGGAAGTGGTAAGAACTCTGGGACCGAAACACAACAGAGAGAATGGAAGGTCAGAACACAGGAAAAGAGCTTGGAAATCATAATTTAAGACTACAAAAACGAGATATTGCAAGACAGCTTAAACCGCACGTCCTGGCGAGAGACGATCATGACCCATCAATTGAAGAGCGTGAGGAAATGCGTTACATTGGAAGACATAGTGAGGCGGCGAGAACAGATCGCCGGGATCACAACGTGGAGCCAAGACGTGAGGAAACATGACCAAGGAAAGAACAGGATCTGGGAACACCGGGCTGAGGACCTGTGGTAAGGATCTAATCAGAAAGGTAACTGGCAACAGAGAAGAGTGCAAACCAAAACTTTCCTCAGGACGCAAAGAGGGACGTTCTGCAACTCAGAAGAGAGAGCTCTGGGCAGATTGCTGAACGATTGGGTGACTGGAACTCCCCACAGCAGTGAATCAGAACTTTCACCAATACTCTAAGATTACATTAGACAGAACTCTCGCCATACAGCTAGTTGGAACATCTCTGTACGACACTGATGAAAGTTCTGGGTTCAGTGGTTTATGCAACGAGAACGGGAAACATCGACGTAACGATGGATGAACGTCAACCAGAACAACATCCATCCTCAAGCTTACGACAGTTTTCAAAACAACGTTATGAAGGAACGTGATGTGGGAGGTTGACCACCTCGCTAACGAGATCCTCGTTACAACGTTGGCGTAAATGCCCACCAGGACGATCCATACAACGCTATCGAAAAACTCTGGTCAGAGCGCCAGAGAAAACGCTAATTACAACACGAACCCGAACGCAGGACAGCGAGAACCCAATTACCAGGACTGCCAAGCCGACCTTACTACTCAAAGGTCCGATCCGCGGCAGGGAATTGCGTTTTGGTTCGCCTGGGAGAAAAATACCAGATCAAGTAACTATTTTTTTTCTTTTGTGGTCGTTTATCCTAGAATTTCCGGCAGGCGCAGCTGTAATTGTGTTATCAATTTTTTTGTGATGTTTGGTTAGAGAGCAGGTATGGCAGACCCTGGAGGCCGTAATCATCTGGACATTGTGATGGAATTGATAAAAGACATCAATATTGGTTAGGGTCTCCCAGGACGATGGAAAACACACTGTGCCTATTTTCCGTTCTACACTGAGATTTGGCGAGGGATGGAATTGCACAGGTGGGCAAAGAGCGTTTAATTAGTTTCGTTGCCAATTAAATTCCAAAAATAGCGGGCAGGGAGGGAGTGCTTATTACAAAATAATCTATATAACGTTAATGTTGTCATAAAGACGGCAGGATCTCCGAATAACTAGAAAAAGTCTCGACCAAACCTCTGGAATAAACTCTAATTCAGTTCCCGTCATATCAGAATTATACATTGTGATGAGATCTTTGAAAGATTATAACTGCATTGTACATATGACGTCTGCTCACTTTTTTAGTTTACGTATGCAGTTTGTTAACCTGTATGAATGTTTGTTTGTATATATAGTGATAGCCTGTGACCTCACCTGACCTAAGAATCCTCAGAAGAATGTGTTTGGTGGCCAATCCTCACATCTGCACCTGCCGTATTAATCCCTCACACCTACAGTCTATGTCGGTGCAAGCAGATCAAAAACTGCCCTGTGATTATAAATGCCTGAACCTTTCCATAAGAAGCGCCGCTCTTACGGACTTAACTCGAAGTCCACCACCAGAAGAAAGGTCAGAAGCTTGCAACACTCTGCTTCAACTTCTCTAATTCCCTCACAGTCCTGACCTCAACGCCTCTTAAATACCCGATTATCATCGCAGCAAACGGAACATGCAGCTACCACGCACTCGAAGCCCGTGATAATACACACGGACTCCAAGTCATCAGTGCAAGCTCTGCAACACAGCCTCCCAAAAGACAACATTAAGCTTGTCACCTCGATCCTCGCTCAACTCCAAGAGCTACAACGACAGGTCCGTCCTGTCACCATACGCTGGATCCCCAGTCACGTGGGGATCGAGGGGAACGAGACAACAGATTAGGCAGCTAAAGCAGCCACACGCTGTAGCAATATGCAGGTGCACATTCCAGTGAGCCTGCAACAGGTTAAACACCAGCTACAGAAAGCAGCAATGCTCCGGACCAGGAAGAATCTCCTGCACGCGCACAATGCCGGATCCCTATCAGCCAAATGGTACACGGTGGCCACAAAATTAAAGCCACAGTACAACGACAGAGGCATGAGAAGGAAAACCCTAGTCGAACTACACCGTTTACGACTGGGGTACCAATGCTGCTGGCAGAGAGTCGACGGCGTCATCAGAGACTGCGACCACTGTCAGGAGCCGTTAACGCACCCAGTGAAACACTACCTGCTGGACCACGTAATACTAGCGGCTTGTCTACTCTACAAGGCCCGGAAGAATCAGACGGAATACTCACCACCCAGATGAAAACAGCGCGCCCTGCACCAGAGGGCGTTGCACAGTGAGAGTGACCACGTCCAAGAGTGTTTCCTGTTTTTCAGAAGACCTTGAAAAATAAAGTACAAGAACACCGGACCGCCAACAGGCAAAGGCCCGTGTCGGACCAAACGGAGGTCCGACGATGTAAACAAACAAGGCAGCAAGGCAGCGGGAGCCTGGCTCTCGTGGGAGCTGGGTAGGATAACAAGACCAACTCCCTAAGCCCAGTGCTTAGGTCCCTCACCACTGGAGGGCCGCACTAGAGCCTAGGGCCCGCACCTTCTGAGTTGTAGGGAGGTTTCATCTCAAACAACAACGCCTCAAGGCAGTCAGGCAGTCGACTTACCAGTAGACAACAAGTGTACCCCCCGGTGCCTCAAATCTTGGCAACTCCGGACCCGAGCCGCCCTCAGGGCGTCTCCTCCGTCAGTGGAAGTCCAAGGTGACTTCTGACTTTTCATCTCCCGGTCTGGTTCCATTGTGATGCCTCATCTCTGACGTCCACCTTCGGCAGGATTCGCGTGGGGCATCACTAGCAGCATCTGTAACCACAAGGGACCTACGGCCACGCCCGCGGCACTCCTGCGTCCTCAGCACAACTCCAGGAGCCTTGATACACGCCTCACCCTCCTCCTCCTACAGGAGCTCCACGTTGACTCGGCAGCCGCGCACTTCACCCACCTGCTCCATCTGACGCCGCCCATCACGGGACCCCCTGCCAAGCCTGCCTCGTATTACTCACCCTACCTTACTCCACCTCTTCCTCACCATAATCCTGCACCTCCAGTAGCCCACAGCCCCCTGTCACCTCGCTTTGTATATCCCATCCAATTAAACATTGATGTTGTTGTTTAACGTGTTTCCCCTGCCCGTCTCTCTCTTTCACCTCAACAGTAATAACCCAACCAAGAACACTCGGAAAACTGGTGACCACTGGAGTTGACTGAGAGAGACTTTCGGACACGTCTTTAGAATGCTACTGTCAACCTTCCTTGACCCCTGCTGTCATCATCCTTTTTCTACCACCCGCCCAGCGTCATCCCACACCTGCCTGTCTTCCTTGTTCTATTTGCCAGGTCCAGCCGTCCCTGCTGACTCGTATACCGGAAGGACTGGTAGGCAAGAGGGGAGATGCCTCCTTCTGTACTATCTCTCGACACGTGGAGACTAAGAACTCACAAGACTACTACTGTCCACCAGCAGATAACTTGGTCCTTCACCACTGGGTTCCACCCGGATGTCTGTTATCCATCCTTCCCGTGCACCTCCGTGAGGCCTGAGGGGGTCCTGACCACAGCATTGGGAGAGGGGGGGGGGCTGCCAGGGGGTTCACAATCCTGGTGAATGTTGGCCATGAGAACCCCTAGCAGCAAGGGGTTTGACACCCTGACACCACTTTACCCTTCCATTAGCAGGGAGACTGGAGGCTGCCATGACCATTCTCTTCCATTTACAGGGGAAGGGGAAGAGGAAAGCTTTTCTATTCCACACTCAAGACAAGAGCTTCCCATTCCACTAACATAGGATACGAAGGGAACTGTAGCACGGCATCACCCTGCTAGTGTCAGCATGGCATCACCCAGCTAGTATCAGCATTTTATCACCCTGCCAGTGTGAGCTTAGCATCATCCTGCCAACATCATCATGGCATCATCCTTTCGACATCAGCATGGCATCATTCTGCTAGCACCAGCATGGCATCAACCTGCCAACATCAGCATGGGATCATCCTGCCAGCATCAGTATGACATCACCCTGCCAGCATCAGCATGGTATCATCCTGCCAGCTTCAGCATGGCATCACCCTGTCAGTATCAGCATGGCATCACCGTACCAACATAAGCTGGCATCACCTAGGCATCATCATGGCATCATCCTGCTAGCACCACCATGGCATCACCCTGTCACCATCAGCATGGCATTATCTTGCCACCATCAGCACGGCATCACCCTGCCACCATCAGCATGGCATCACCCTGCCATCATAAGCATGGAATCACCCTCTTAAAATCAGCATGGCATCACCCTGCTAGTATCAGCATGGCATCACCCTTTCACCATCACCCTGCTAGTATCAGCATGGCATCACCTTGCCTGCATCAGCATGGCATCGCCCTACAAGCATCAGCATGGCATCACCCTGGCATCATCAGCATGGCATCACCCTGCCAGCATCAGCATG